>VYXC01007878.1:1343891-1470742 GCA_013397175.1 Platysteira castanea
ATCAATCCAGGCAGTTACTGTCACCTGAAGGATTTGGTATCAGCCCTTGCTGGGGAGTGAACATCACATCAAATGACCCCCAGAAAGTACTTGTTTATTGTAATCACCAGCATAGGAAAACAAGCAGATTTATGAGACTTTCAAATCTTTCTGTAACTTTAAAGATTAATACATTAGAACAAGGTTTATTTTGAATTTTGGCCAAACCTCTTGTTTTCTTTATTGACAACAGCAGCTTTGCAATAATAGATATCTCAAAAGAAAAAATCCATTTTCATCTGAACTGTGCACATTTCTGTAAAAGCAAACAACCTTATAATGCTGTCTGTTCAATGAAAACGAGAACATTTTTCTCCATTACCTCTTTATTCTCAAGGCTACAGGGAAAAAAGATAATCATAGCATGGCACTTTGATTTACAAAAACCCCCAAACCTTCAGTGTTGCCTTGCTAATGAGTCCTTACTGGGATGTTTTGACTGAAGTAACAATAACGAGTGCAAGCTTTGGAACAAGGACTGCACTTGTCTACAACTGACAATTGTCTACACCTGTTGAAGGTGACAAAATATTCTAAGTGGAAATCATTACAAGAAAGTCTTTTATAGTCTCCAAGGTGAAGAAGACTCTCATAATTCCTCTGTTGCTGTAGGAGGACTGGACTGTTGCCCAAGGACTCTAAAATGCCTGCTCCCAGCCACAGCTGAAGCACAAGAAAGCAACACAACTGCTGCTCAGTGCCATTCCCAGGAAAAGGTGCTGTGTTTGGAGGAGGCATGGGGACTAGGAGTTACCAAAAATTCTGCCATAGCCAGAAAAAAACAAGAAGAAAAACCAAAAGTGCTGAGGGCAGGTAGGACTAGCCAATGAGCACGTTCACACTTTCAGGATCACAAAGAATCCACACAATTACGGGTGTCCAAAAGCCATTCTGGTGGTCAATCTGTGGTCTATTAATCTATTACCAATAAATTTGGCCACACTCTGATCTCTACCCTGACAATAATCTTTCCTAGTCCTCTTATAACCTCTCAGCCACTGGAAAACGGGAGATCCTTCTTCGTATTTAACACTGACCAGTGTAACTCAACTGATGGAATAATCTTTTTTTCCACAGAGGAAAAGATGTTAAACTGATGCTGGATTAATAACTGCTACCGAGTTCCCAGGGGCATGATGCCAAGGGCTAGTTTAAGATGTGGTCAGCAGCTTGCAAAGCTCAAGTGGGAAAGTACTAAAGTACATTGAGATCAACTCCTTTTGCCTTTTAGCGGGGTTGCCTGTGTTTAGTTGATATGCCTTTGGAAATTTTGATAAAGCATAATTTTTTTTTAGCTATACTGACAGAACATGCTCTGACTTCTCTAAGCACTAGGAACAGGCTGGAACCAAAACCTGTATTTCCCATGCCCAAGTAATAAGGGCAATTTCAAAATCCAACATCCCAGCTCTGCAGTTTGGGGCCACGTGTGCAATATGGTCATGCTGAAATCTGTGATGGGCCCGGGATTCATTTTCCCGAGCACTTCTCCCACGATCATGGTCTGACGCTCCCAGTCGTGTCACACGTGTTCAACCCTGTTGCTGCTGTCCCACTTTGCTTTCCCTGTTCACCAGCTGGAGCTGTCCCTGGAGAGCTGTGCCTTCTATGCAGCATGATCCCCCCAGTTTGAGCAGCTCCTGTCCATAGAAGCAGCAAAAGACTTTTTCCACACAGTGTAGTTATTGCCATATCTTGTTCCACTGCAGACTCACAAAGGTTGCTTTGCCCAAATCACTGATGTTTCACTCTATAAGCTGTGTGGACATGAAGCCTTGCCTAACTAGAGCCCCTAAGTCTCTGCTCAGCTGTGACAAAGTCCGAGCAAAGCTCCCTTGGCACCTCACAGGCTCCTTCCTGGCTTGCCCAGATATGCATCAGCCTTCTTGGTACTGCAGTTTTTATGTAGCTTTTGCTCAAAAAAACCACTAAAACCAAGTGTACAATTTATTCAATAACTGATTAATGTAAAATTCATGCATATTTGTTTGACCAGGAATTGAGAACAGGTCTTTCCCTGGCCCATCCATTAAGTGTCCTAGCCAATAAACCACAACATCCATCTGCCACATACACCTACTACACATCTTATTCCTGTGCAGCACAAGGAGGTGCAGGAAGCATGGGATCCAAGCCTTTTGATCCATACCCAGTGAATTTTCAATGGATGTCAGGCACTAAACTGGGCTGACTCTTTTGAGACACCTCAGCCAAGCCAGTAGTACTAGAAACAAAGAAGAGCAGTCTGTGGGTGTGCAGCTGATGTCCCATCCTGTACCATGAAACAAACTGAATCCCTGGCACACAGTCATCAGCTCCAGTGCTCTTAATTCCTAGTGGTGTTTCTCCTGTTACCATTCCTGCCATTACTACTACTACTAATAACAAACTCACCATCCTTAGAGAAAAGTGCTGCTGAGGGGCCTCTCAGATGTTTGGACACAGGTGTTTTCTGCTCCTGAAGAACCCGGTACACTTTTGTCATCCACTGGTAAGGCACTGGAACAGGCTGACCAGAGAAGTCATGGATATCTCATCCCTGGAAGTGTTTAAGGCCAGGCTGGATGGGGGTTTGAGCAACCTGGTCTAGTGGAAGCTGTCTCTGTCCGGGGCAGGGGGTTGGAACTGCACGATCTTTAAGGTCCTGTCCAACCAAAACCATTCTTTGGGTCTATGATATAAATTCCATTGTGACTGCAGAGAGATCTCCTTCTGTCTTCTGCATAAAGCTCACAGAAAACCCCCCAAGCAGGGGAATAAGCCTCACCTAAGGAATGCGGTGTGGCAGATCTGTGTTTTGCTTTAATTAGCATCCTGATGTGATACCGGCTTGGCGTGCGGATCGCTGTTTTGTAACACACCGAGTCCTTGCTAGACTCCGTAAGGAACCTGGCAAACACAACACTTCCTTCCATTGTCTGTTGTTTTTCTTGGAAGCTGAATATTTTCATTGAAATGTCACTTACATACACAGCTCATGCTCGGCTGCTCTGAGAGTGCACTCAGGCATTGGGCTTCCAAAAAACAAAGTGAATTCAGCACTTAATCACAGCCTAGCACTCTGCTTACTTATTAGCAAAACACACAGTTGAAAGGCAAAATCACAAGCAGAGTAGTTCTGGTAATAACAAAAACTTGTGCAGATTTTACCACCAGTGGGTACCTGCCTGTTGAAGCTGCCTCCCAAGGCATTGCAGGGTTAGAAGGTGGCAGAGCAGAGCTGATAAACAGCAGGAACGGGACACTGGGACTTTGAGCCTGCAAACTTGTGGGCAAGGCTTTCCTCAGTGCGTGACTTGCACCCGGCAGGAAGGAGCCTCCGTCATCTCAGCTTTTCTGTGATGGAAATCATCTGAATAATTCAGCAGAGTTAAGAGACCAAGCTGGAAAAACTTCAAGGTTGGGGATTTAAGCTCAGCTTGGGCTGGGTTTTTTTGCAAAGGTAAGGAGAAGTACTTCAGGGTTGGGTCAAACAGGGTATTCACCCTCCAAACTTGTTCCCCGAAGAGACACCAAACCTCAAAAGACATCACACAGGGAAAATATTCTGTTTTCTTTGGAGAACCAGAAACAGTAGCTGACAGGATCTAGGTAAAGGAGTACTGCCAAGGGGATCATATCACAGGTGCCCCAAAGAGGTGGAACACTATACCAGACAGGCACTAGGGTTTGCACTTTCTGTAACTAGTATTAATAGGAATTCCTCTGGATTTTCTGGATTTTTCTTGACTGCAAAAAATTGCAATGAAACTCAGAGGTCGGTCTTCAGCTATGATCATTACTTACCTAGCTACATACTACCCTGGGCTGCTCCATATGTTTTGGAGGTGCACTTTAGACCCATTTTTAGCCTGTTTTCCAAAGGCAGTGAGGCAATGACTCTTCATCTCAACTTGCCAGCCTTTAGTAATTTCTGACCCATTGGGTGAACTTCAACCAGCTTTGACAGAAGAGTAGAGATAGCAAAAATAGTAAGTTCTTATATAATTTAAGCAAATATGGATGAATAAAGGAGAACAAGGAAAATACTGTCTTAATCGATTTTTAACATGGCCCCATATCTTTTGGAGAAGCAACAGCCCCAGTTCCTGTGGCTTTGACTAGAGTAGGTTACACAAAAATCTTGGGGAAACCAAACTTAGCTGCTTCATGCTTCAATGCAGGTGAACAATAGAGATGAAGTCAGAGCTGAGCCTTGGGAATCTGCTTGTGCTGCCCAGGCAGCACAGTCAGAAACAGCACTTGCAAACGGACCCGCAAAACTCAGGCAGAAAAGATGTTTAGATTGCATTATTGGGAAAAATTTCTTCACTGAAAGGGTTGTCAAGCAGAGGAACAGGCTGCACAGGGAAGTGGTGGAGTCACCATCTCTGGAGGTACTTAGAAGATGTGTAGATGTGGCACTTGGGGACATGGTTTAGTGGTGGGATTGGCAGTGACAGGTTAATGGTTGGACTCGATGATCTTTGAGGCCTTTTCCAACCTAAACGATTCTAAGATTCCATGTGTTTATGTAAATCCATTTTCATTCTTGATTTTCCAGCATGCAGAAAATGAATCATCAATACCCAAAGAGGCTGATTATGCTAATGAAACATTAGTATCTGACATTACCAACCACAACAGATTATCAAGATCTTTCCCTATACTGACAGGTGAAATAAGGCAGATCACTTAGAAGATACAGCAGGGTAATTCTTACCAAATGGCACCAACAGCAACCAAAAATCCATAACTGCTCATTAACAGAGCTCACTATTACACCAAAATAGTTCAATAAAACTATTTCTGAAAGCAATTTATTTCCCCCTGTCTTCTACAATATCCTCTGGGGAAGTCTCACCCAGGATCCAGAAGGAACGACACTTTCAGAGTTTCATTATAGCTTTTGTCTTTGTTGCCTGTGTAGGTCTTAACAGTACTACAGGAAATCTAAGTTTGGGAAGGAGCAGCTGTTTTCTTGGTTGGAAAGCACATCATCCTCATGGAAATACAACAAATGTTCTGCAGTATTTTTCTATAGTGCCTGCAAGATTTTGGCAGAGTCATCACAGGAGAGGCAGTGATTATCCTACATTTGCGTTCTGCTTTGCAGCTGCACCAGTAACCACCTCACACCACAGCTGAGCAGTACTGCTGGAAGTGAAAGACAGCAAGGAGTTGTCCACAACCTTGCCAAACTTAGAGGCACTGGGTTGGAATATCTCGCATTTTGGGAAAATAAAGAAAGAAAAAACAGCCCAGCCCAGCCCTTTCTAAGGAACAGTATAACCCCTTGAGACAGCACATGAAATTCCAAGTTGTTGAGTCCAGGAATCTCCAACCCAGACTTCTGGTCTGCCTCGCACCAAGAGGATTGTGTCAGTTTGAACAGTTCTGTGATGGCTTGTATACAATGTATGTGAGAACAAGGTGGTGAAACCAGAGCCAGAGATCTTATTTCCCCATGAACATGCCAGGAAACACACAGGGCAGATTCACCAACAGCTACATAACGCTGGGAAGAGCTCCCAGGGGGGACTGGCAGGAACAAATTAAGTGTCAAGTAGACATGGACAGCTGCCTCTTAACCTCCCTTCTTTCCAACTCCAGTGCAGACACTGAGACATTTACTTGCCCATATCTTTGACAGAATAAATGAGGTGTGATATTTATCCTTCAAGCTGGCCTGCTATCAAGCATGGCTTTCATGTAAAAGTAGATGTACTCAAGGACAAACATAAACAGGGAGGCTTGGTCTGCCTTCAAAAGCCTTCTCCCACAGAGGTGCTGTGAGATGCTCAGGGGCTGTAATGTGAATTTTCCACAGCATAGCAAGGAGTGCTTGGAAAGTTGGTAATGAAAATGCTGTCCACACCACAAAATAATTCTTGGGAAGTATTAGCTAGAGTCCACTTAGCAAGCAATGACCCAGGGAGAAGGGCATATGGATTTGAGATTTTTTGTGCTCATGATACTGATCTTTTAGTGGTCCTGATTTTACCCCCTCTTTTTGGCAATTGAAATGTGGCTTTCTCAAAGCTGCTTGATCAGAACCCCTTCTGTTTCACAGAAGCCAATCTTTAAATGTAGACAAAATTAGGAGAAATTGTTTAGGAGAAATACACAAAAATGAGAAGCTGAAAAACCCACAAGGAATCTAATAATAATCAGGGCAGAAATGTAAACAAATAGATAAGATACTTCATGCTGTGCAATGGTTCATAGCTATTGTATCAACAAGTTGGTGTTACCTTGGAAACAAGAGATTATCCATACATGCCTTCTCCCAAACAGGAATCCATGAAAGGTGGCATGCAGAATGGATTTTGAGCCTCCTGGACCTTGCAGTGTTGCCACCCAGCTCTTGATACCAACTGATCCCAAGCCCAACTGCTGATGAAAATTCAGAAGCAGTGCAGAGGTTGCACCATCCTTCATGTAAAATCCACAGAGATGAATGAGGGTGAGTACCTGGCCTTCTTGTCCTCTCCACCTCAGGATAACCCAGCCCTTTCCCGAAAAAGTGCAGAAAGATTATTCCCTGCATTGTTTAGTGCTCTTGGTCTATCTTGTAACACAAGGCACAGCTCTTTGTTAGGCCTGGCGACTGCTTGGAGCTGCCACCCCAAAAGCTGCTGATGAGCTCCTGTCTCTGGCTTCAGCTGGGCATCTCACCCAAGCAGGCATCAGGGAACCTGTGACCCTCTGGAACAGCTAAATGCTTGGCCTTTAGAAAATTAATTGGCTGGGTTTACAACTACAGGTACAATAGAAAGGATAATTCCCTAGTAAGTGCTGAACAGTGAGCAAGCAGAAATTTATACCAAGGTATACTCGGTGTCACCTCTGATTACAGAACTACACTTCAGATAACCCAAATATCTGGATGCAAGGATTTTATAAAAGTAATGGTTATACTACATTAAACAAGCTAATAATAAGTGGGAATAATATCTATTTATTTTTTAAAAGAGATTAAACAACACTAAGGATTTGTAAATCAACTTGTCGCAAAATTGGTACTTCCCACAACCCAGCTGGTTTGCTGGAATTTGTACAACACTAATGTTCCTATGCAAGTCCTTTTGCAGCACTCAGAACTGAAATGCAGGGCTACAAAAACACACCAAAAATTTACAGGACACTATTCTCCCCACAATGCCAGCGTAACAACTTCTGAGGACATCACCATGACTGGACCTCACCAATAGACAAGGGACCAGCATTTTTCCCCAGGGCTTCCCCTGAGGTATTTAACCCCAGAACTGCCTCTATCAGATGCTCCAGGCTTCCCTAGGGCACATCTGGCTCTTCTCAGCTGTCATTTACTCTGCTGCCCTGTCTGTTCCGCTCTTTTTTTGATGTGATCTCACAAAACCACTCTGGTTTGATTTGGGTGAGACTAGTCACAAAACAATTTAATTCCCAATTTCACAACAACCTAACGCATCACAACTGGAGATTTGGTTTTGACCACCCTCCAGGGATTTTGCAGTCTGTAGCACACAAGACAAATACCTCTCACATATCCCATCTTCTGGGTTAAAGAACAAACTCAGAACAAGAAGAGTTGGCAATTTTGACACAAAAACTTCGTTAGGTTCAGTACTTACAACTGCATGACCAAATATAAATGGTTCGGACTCTCATAGATGTCTTCCAGGGCAACTATATTTTCATGCTTGATCCTGAAAAAACACAAGATAAGATGAAACAGTGATTTAAATATTTTTTTCACATGATTGCAAAACATAAAGCTATTTTTAGCTACATACCACTTGTCAGTGTTTTATTCAACATCATAAACTTTTTGCAAGGACATGTAGTGATAGAACAAGGGATAATGCGTTTTAACTGAAAGAGAGTAGGTTTGGATTAGATATTAGGAAGAAATTCTTTACTGTGAGGGTGGGAAGGCACTGGCAGAAGTTGCCCAGGGAAGCTGCAGATGCCTCATCCCTGGAAGTATTCAAGGCTGGATTGGATGGGGCTCTGAGCAAGCTGATCTAATGGAAGGTGTCCCTGCCCAAGGCAGGGGGATTGGAACTAGATAATCCTTTGGGCTGTTTCAAAAGTAAACTGTCCAAAGTGCTTCACAGCCCAGAACACAGTCATTATTCAGAGAAATTTCTTTCAATCATCTTTGAAGCCAAAATGTGTAAGGGTTAAGTATCTGAGGCATTAGAGGTTAACAGTTCCCAGGAGCAATCAGGAGCAACAGCTCCAAGAGTCTTCATGACTTTTCTACATCCTCACCAATCCCACCAAGCCCCTTGCCAAAACACTAGCTTTAAAGAGAAAAATCATCTCTGCAAGCACACATCTAATTAGCTACTTCAGCAATGCCTCTATGGGTTTGTTCCTTAAATGTTTACAAATAATTTGCAAAGGACATATTTAACTTGTGCAAACCCTTAAGAGACTACCCCAGTACAACCCCAGGGCAGAATATTAATTACAGCAATTCCAGACAATATTTTAAGAAAGATGGAAAATTCTAAGAAGAGGCCACTCATTAAGCAACAGATGGGTATATTCAGAAGGAAAGTAAACATTCATTGTCAGCAAATGCAAAATTCTCTACATGTTTCTAGGTTCAAGTAGCTTAATTAAGGTGCTTAATCACATGTCAGGACCTTATCCTTTATGATCACAAGTGTCCTAACACCTGTGTGATGATGTGGAGAGCAGAAGGTCTCTTGTGCCCAGCAGGATCTTTCCTGTAAGCATGGAGACTAATTCAATTTCCTCTGAATTCACTGGAAAGATTATGACTGACCTGAATTTGTGCCCATAATCAGTCATCAAAACCTGTGTTCACGCAAGGACTTTCACACACAGGAAATTTAACATCAACAATAAGCAAACTCAAATATAATGCACTGTGGGATGTTAGAGCAACAAATACATGACTTGGCTCTTCGTTCTATCCAAATGGCTGGAAAATCCCATGACACTTCAGCAAAATTTCCAGGTAGGCTGCATCCCAAATTAAATTTTTAGTACTTGCAACAGGAAACCAGTACACCACCCACTTGGCTTTACACAGCAAATGTTTGGAAGTATTTATTTTGTTGTGTAGGTCTAGTGCCTGGTCCCTTAAGGGTTAGCTAGGGCAAGGGCAGGTTTGCCTTGTTTAGTTTAGTTGAAGGTATGTTAGAAACGACATTTCAAGTAACTAGTAATTTTTAATGAAAATTATTGTATTTATTTTTCCATTTTTCTTTATGCACCATGCACATTCACATTTGTGTTCCTCCTACCGTCAGGATGATGGCAGTTTAACACAAACAATCTGCTATAACGTTTAAAGCCCTCAGTTGAGTCTGTGGTGCGGTTTTCACTGATGCTTTGCATTTCTGCTTTTGAGAACCTCAGAGGTTCCCCAAAGCAGCCGAAGCCCCTCTGGGACAGCTGCAGCAGCCCCTCACCATCACACACATGGTCACCCACAGCCAACAGCCAGGCAGGCAGAGGCCAGGAAAGAGCTCATCAGAGATGCAAGGCTGAGCGCTGGGGCTGCCGCAAGACCCTCTCCCCTCCCTGATTTGCAAATCAAATGGGCACCGCGCCCTGTGCTCCCGGAGGGAGGGCGGATAAACCTGCTCAGTGCTACAGAGAAGGGGGAGAAAAGGTTTAGTCCCACCCCCGCGGGGTCCTCTGTGTTGAGCGCATCTGCCCCCCTCTGAAATCAGATGCAGGACCTGAGCATGTGGAAGACAGCAAATACGAAGTGCAGTCTGGGAGAAGACAGCTGAAGAAGCTGAATCACGCCCAAAGGGCACACAGAGTAATGTCTCATAGGGATGATGGCATTTGGAGCAGGATGTCCCTTTGGGAGGTGATGTCTGTGCCTATCAGTCACCCCAGCTGCTGGTGGCTACTGCAGCCCAGGGGCATGATGAGACGGGGAGGAGGCATTTTTCTCCCCTTTCTCTCAGCCTGCTCAAGACTGGCAAGGCCTCAGTCCTGGTGTTGTGCAGTGTTTAATATCCCTGGCGAAGTGCACATCCCTCACTTGCAAATGAAGCAGTTTGTCCTGCACAGCATTTCTGTACTCAGAGGAACTCTCAAATGACAAGCTATTAAAAGGAAAATGGAATTCAAAATTTAAAAATCAGCAACATGGAGATTACTTGGGGTGAAGTCCACAGTTTAGACAAATGTGGGGGTTGTGTTGCTGGAGCTGGACCAGACTAGCCGTGGGCTTCCCAGCATTGGTCACTGCCACCAACAGCAGCTCCTCTGCCACTCACTCCAGAAATTCACACAGAAATTCATGTGCTTCTTCCTTCCCTTTAAAGCATGAGCAAGCAATCACTTACAGCCTTTATACACAATAATTCATCCTTCGAGGATGAACAATGTTCATTTCAATAATACGCTGGGGTTTGGGCAAGCGGGTGTGGCATCATCACAAGGTTTTGTTGGTACCACAAAGTCCAGTGGGGATGGAGGAAATCTGTGCCACTCCTGTGCAAGCAGATCAGCAGTGCCAGACGTGAGTAACAGGCAGACACTCACTTCTGGTTTGCAGAGATGCTTGGGTACATCAAGAGCCAAGAAAAGCTTGTGAAGTGGCAGCTACTTGCTGGTTGCGGATCAGGAGGGATTTGGGGATGGGTTAATTAACTCCACTTTTATCCCCCTCTAGGAGCATCAAGTGAGTCTCAAAGGTTCAGAGGATTCATTCTGCTAAGCCTCCAAATGCCTGCACGCAGCCCTGCAGAAATACTGGACTGTCTGATCTCCTCAAGACCTGACAGGATCCATTATTGTAAACGGTGCTGCTCTCACTTTACAGAAGGGGAAGCATTGTGCAGAAAAACTACAAGTTTTTCTGTAATCACAAGAGAGAATGGAGCAGAGAGGGCCAAGATTCCTCAATCCCAGAATAATATCTTAATCAGTGGGCCATATTATTTCAATTCCTTCTCCTTCCCATCTCAGTGACAGAATCTTAACCCCAATTCTCTGCAGCCCTTTTCTTCCTTCTGTCCTCACTCTCCAGACTCCTCCCTTCTCAACATGTGGCTCCCACACTGCAATAGATAAATCTGCCTGATTACCTCTACACAAAGCAACTCATTGATGCTTTTGGGGTACGTGATGGTGGAATATTATGGCTGTAGCAGAGGGGACATGGACATGAACTGAGGTGACAGCAGTTCCCATTACTTGTTTCCAAAAGAAGAAAAAAAGCCCTGAAAGTGAACATCAAAGCATGGACTTGCTTAAAGCAAATTAGATCTGATTACACAAATTGATATGAACTAAGGAAAAGTGCCCTTACCACCCTTTCAACCTCCCTTTCATCACATTTGGTATTTTTCCTGATGCTCCCCCTCCGTCCTCACAAACCCCATGTGCTGCTTGCATGTCTGATATCCCGATGTCTCCCCAAAATTCCTCCATCTGTGGCACAAAGGGCAGGTGCCACCTCCAGCCACCACTGCTTTGTTCAGTTTCTGGAATATTCCGAGGCCATTAGACAGAATGAAGATGTCTAGAAATAAAAATACAAGTAACGAGAGGCTAACTCTTTTTTAGACTCAGGACTTTTCACCCTGCAAGGCTCATGAGATGCTGCAATCCATGGGAAAAAGAAGAGGAAAATAAATCCAGGCATGAGAATCAGGGAAATTGAAGTGTACAAAGAAAACTTGAAGAGGGATTAACCCCTGTAAGAAACTATGAAAAGTTTAGTATAAGAAAGAATCTATGAAACTATGAAAAGGAAGGATGGATTCCCCCTGTTGAGAGCAGCCCTGGGTTGGATGCTGTGCCTCAGGCAGACACAAACCTCGGGGCTCGATGCAACCATGCAAAATTATCAAGCTTCCCCTCCAGACTTTCAGTCTATGATTCTGCCGTGTGCTCTTACAAAGGTGTCAACAACATAAATGAACGAAGGCAATGTTGCACTTGAGCAATATTTTAACACATGGCCAGCCAAGATTTAAAGGAGCAAACTGAACTGGGCAACCAAAGACTTCAAGTGAGTTTTCTGGGCATGGCAGCTGTGCCAACAAGGGCTGACGAAAGAGTATTTGATCTGCAGCAGAGCCCCCGGCACAGACTGGCCCCCTTTGCTCGCTGTGGAGTCATTGCATTGATAGGGAAATCATCATTTTTCCCTGACTGCTACTGCTGAAACACAGAACCATCTGCCTCCAAAGGGGCTGAAACACATCCCCGAACCAAGACCTGACTTGACCAGGAGTGGTAATTGGCCCTGCATGGCAGTTCCTATCACACCAAATGGGCTGTGCTGCAGTGCTGGAGTGGTGATGAGTTCATGGCATGGCACCCCAGTGATGCTAAAATCCTCCCTTGCCCCTGGCTGGCACAGAGACATCATGTCCTACTCACTGCCACCAGAAGTGCACAAGGCCCCATAGGTACAGATCTAGCTCTAATGGATAATACTTACTTCAGTGTTTGCCAAAAAAAATCTGAAAATCAATATATTCCATGGGATTTGGCTGGAGATTGCATTTAAGAAGCAAGGAATTAAAATCTGGAAGTTGATGTACAATAAAGGAAACTAAATCCTTTAATGACTGAGCTTTCTGTACATCTCTGCTGGCTCCTGACCATCCCAGAGGCCAAAGAGCTGGCATTAAAGCTGCTACGTGTTGCCGTGGATCATTAATTAGAGGGGCTGCACGCTGCACTGACAAAAGCAGAGAACCCAGATTTTGCTGTTACTTTGGCTGCTGATCTGCCAGGAGAGCATGTGAAACACCCCAGCTACAATCCACGATTGAATCACTTACATTAACACCCATCATATTTAACACTGAAAACCAGGATCGGTTAGAAGAATACTGTACAAAAACCTTGGGCAAACATAAGAGCTGCTAAAGTAGGGCAGGTTCCCCCCACAACAACTCTTTCCAAGTCAGTGTTACATTTGCAAGACGTGACATTTAACGCTGCACCTCCATGAGCAGCACATGTCACAGGTAAAATGCCACACGAAAGCACAAATAATTTTGTGAAAGCCAGAACTAACAAAGCCTGAGCCTGTAAGGATTCGTGGCTTTGAGTAACCAAATGTCTTTGAGAATCAATGTTCCATTATTCCCACCTGTACCCTGGAGAGAGTTTTGCCAGCAGCATGAGGGTTGATGAATTCACCAGTTGGCCAAGGAAAGTGTTTAAATCACGGTTTCTGCTCTGGAGGACACTGCAAACTTACCTCTGCTCAGCTGTCTCATTTGTTTGAAATGAGTCAGTAATTTCAACAGATAGTAGGATAGTCTCACACATGTTCACAGGGAGTGATCAGATCAGACTGCTTTCCACTTGAAAGAAAACTACCAAAAAATCTTCACGATGGATCAGAATGATGTGAGGATGCATGGGAACAAGCCAGCCTGATCTCAAGGAGAAACCACAGCAATTCTGCTAAGAGGGGAACGGGGCAGGGTGAGATGGCAGGGGTTGGTGTGGGGAAGGAAACTGGTGGCTGCCCTGGAAATGGCTGGCTGGCTGCAGCAGAGCTCTGCCCACCATTCCTGCTCCCAAAAAACCTTCCAATACTGATGCTGTGCATGGGACTTGCACTGCCTTAACTCAGTGCCATTCTTGTAATGAGGGACCCAAAACTGACCTCAGGATTGGAGGTGCAGCCTCAGCAGTGCTGAATACAGAGGGACAGCCACTGCCCTGGTCCTGCTGGGCACACTATTGCTGATGTTTGGGATATGAAAGGGAGGGAGGAGAGTGTGGTGCCTCACATCACACATGTCCAGTTTATTTCCAAGGGTCCAAATTGTAAGAGGCTACCAGAATGATGTCACTCAAAGCCAGATGTTCCCCTGAAATGGGCACCCTGGAGACAGCTTTAGAAGAAAGGTGGAAGGTTTAAGGACCCTGACATTAATTTCTACTGCTTCATATCGCCCACAATGTCCTCCCACCACAGCCAACAAGAACGTGGTCCAGCAGTGGTGACAGCTTCTGTGGCTGCAGAAAGGGCTTTGATCCCCACCATCTCAGGGCAGCAGTCTCCCTCTAATGCACAAACACCATGCAAATAATGTGAAACGTAAAGAAGCCTCAGCTCAGAGACAGAGCAGAGATGTGAACAAAACCAGGCAGATCTCAGCTGCTCAGCAAAGGTGGCTCTACAGAGTCTGAAAAGCCAAAACATCTGGTTTTTCTCTCCTACTACACATAGACTGCTGGCGTTTTTTGAAGTTATATCCTTAATTTGCCTATTGCAAAGAGCTGAAGGAGGTTTACTGGATTCAGTACTGAATATTCCCTTGCGTTAAAAATTAAAGAGAGCTCATTTTTATGAGTTGAAACGCAGAAATGGTGCTATGTCCCAATGCCAGACGGTGTTTTTTGACCTCCTCTGATCTCCTACCACCATGATACCTTTTGCTTCCACCCACATTACACATCTTGCCTTGCTTGATCTAACGACTGGGCAAGGCAGAGCTAATTCCAGCTCAAAGCCAGATGGTTCAGAGCCCATATGCTGTCTGCCTGGCCAAATTAGTTAAATCTCTGTGGCTGGAAGGACAAGGAGTTGAACTTTGTGTTCACATAGGGGCTTCAAAACACAGACTGCTCACAACACAGGAAGGAAATTATTGTCTTCACTAATATTTTTAAGATCTCTATGCTTCTGTCAGGTTAATTTGGTCTGCTTTGGAAAACCAGCTAGAAGAGAAAGACTCTGGATGCCCTAGAAGATGGTACACAAAGGTAAACATGGAGGGATGAGTCACTTCATAACCTTCCCTCAGCCTTGACTGAAGAGGAGACTGTGACAAAAAGCTCCAGTCTTGGTAGCAAGCAGCAAGTGGCTCAGAGCAGGTGTCTGAAGGAAGTAGGAACAGTCAAAATTCAGGAGAGGGATGCCCACCAAAGACCTACTTCTATTAGCCTTGGAAGATGGTGAGGATTTTAAAATTAACAGTGTTTCCAGTTTAGTTTTTTCATGATTTAACACTTCAATTAGGCATGTAATTTCTGTATGCAAAGCAATGGGCCAGGATGGAATTTGTCCTGATCCAGTGTCCTGGCAGGATGCTGAGTGATTCTGCTGTCAGTGCAGCTGCCTCCTCTGGGACCCACATGGAGGAGAAAGGACAGGGAGGTGTCAGGACACTTTGTCTTATGATTATTGACCCCTCTCCATTTAATTTTCCAGACCCTACCCATCACCTCTATAACCTCCTGTTACTCAGGAGTGAAGAGCCAGAAATATTTCCATCCATTTCAATGGCCTTTCTTCCCTAGCACTGCACATCTTCTATAGCAAGTCCCAGCCTTATGTACCACGTGCATAAAATGTTCTCATGAGATTTCACGGTGATAGAGTCAAGCTGGAGACATTCTACAGATGGAAACCTGAGCTGTGGAGTTAATCATCTGTAGCACTAACTGGCTGTGACAAAACCTACCCACATAGACCTTGCAATTTCTGATCCCTGCCCTACCTCATGTTATACTTCCTAGTGAGATCACAACAGAGCTCAGACAAAAGCTGAATGTTTCCAGGACACATTCATGGGTTTTTGCCAGGCACCAATGGAACTTTATAACCCCCCACAAACACAACAAATTAATATCAGTACTTTGAGAATAATCATGAGTGATGCCTGGATCACACACCCGGAGTTAGGTGCTGACCTTGTGCTCACTTGTTTCAAGCATTTTCAGGTGAATGCTGCTCAGCAGCTGTTCAAGGGAAAGAAATTCAAGCTCTGGGTCTTCTATTACTAAAACTTGCAACTCTAGTAGGAAAACTAGGTCCAAATAACCTTCTGGAATGCTTGTATTCCTGCAGCAGATCTGGCAGCCCATTCAAGAACAGGAATATCACCATGTCAGTGCCATTTCAGGAATATCCCTGACTTCCACAAGAAGCAGACCAAACCATAGAATGACAGTTTCCAGTCAGAGGATCCCAACTGGCAGCGATCAGAAAGGCTTGCAAAGCTTGACCAAAAACCTCCAGGCCATTTAACATGAAACAGATCAAAACAAATATTAATGATGAATTAATCATTAAAGGTGAAGAAGATAAAAGCAGTGTCTGCAAGGATGTATCTCAGACAAAGCCAGTGTACCATCCTTCAGGTCTTGGCAGCAGCCCTGTTTTTGCAGTGTGGAGGACTGTGGATTTACATGTGCAGCCAGTAACCAGGGCTGATTCCCACTCCCTTGCCTGGGAGACTGAGGAGCCACGAGCAGTTAAAGGGGGTGAGCAGCTCCTGTGCCGAGGTGGGTTGCTCTGGAGGTGTTTCAAGAACATAAAAGCAGGCTCTGTTGGCAAAACTCCTGAAAAACAGGAAGACCGACACTCTCGGAAGGGTGATCTGGCCACACTCAGAGCAACTATCCTTTGTACATTGCCTCACAAAAGGAGGAGATCTTATTAGTTTCCAGTGAATGAAGAGCTGAATAACTGGTGTAACCCTTTGTGTGGCCTCCTGGCTCTCAGATGAGTGCAGTGTGTACACATACACTCAGTTCTATCTGAAACCTGGCAACAGACACTGCACCTCTGAAAAGAAAGCCCTGCCATCCGTGAAATACCCATTTGACACAGACACAGGGGTGGTGTTGTCTACTATTATCTCCTTCACTGGTTTGAATACATACTAATGAAGAGTGAATGCTATAACACCCACACACCTGCATAGGTAAGTTACACAGGAACATGGAAAAATACCTATTCAGACAAGTACAGAGTTGAAAGATATAACAAAACCAGGTATTTCATTCCACCATACGGGGAACAAATGTAGCTGTCACCCAGATGTGACAGAGCTGGGACTCCTGGCTGTGACTTTTACAGCATCTTTATCTACTGGGTTACCCTAAAAACTAATGCATAGGGGTGAGGTGGAGCTGAACTGCTGATGATAAGGACAAGTAACAGCAAAAAGGCAGAGATGGTTTATGTACTCAGAAAACACTGATGTAGCCAAAAAGACACTTTGCCTCACTGCAGGAAGCAGGGCTATGCTCTAAAGTCACATCCAAAGAGGTTTATGCCTCAAAACCACATTTTCTCCACAAGAGAATCAGAAAAGAAAATGGGCAACCAAGCACAAATGACATCCTAAATATAAATTTCTTGTCCCCCAATGAAGCTGAGTCGTCCTCAGCATGCTCAGCTCTGCCAGTTGTTGCTGGGCAGCTGAGAAAATCACAAGCTTTGATTGAGTCTCATCAGACTGGGTGTGCATGTGACAATTAAAGCAGATTACAGTTCCTCAGTGCCATGCCAGCAGCCGACGGTGTCACACTTGCCCAGCTGCAGGTGTCTCCTACAGCGAGGAACAGCAAATGCCCTCCAAAATGGGTTGGAGAGCCTATGTGTGCAGGGGGTACAGTAATAACCACTTTGCTTCTCCTAGCAGGTGTGGGTTTGAGTCTTGATCAGGTCTCGATGTATTTGTGTCACTGGGGCCACTGTGCATCAGCTGTGCTTGCCTGCACCCTGCCCTCCTGGCTGGCCCAGGGCCACACGTCCAGGGAGCAGGGAAGCCTGGCAGACAGGGATGCTGGAGCACAGCTCCCCTGGGGCTCCTGGGCAATCCTTAGCTGGCATCCAGGCAGTGGCTCTGACTCAAGTACTCGATCTGCCGGGACAAGCCACATGACAAACTCATCAGCAGCAACCTGTCAGAAAACCCCCTCCTTCCCACCAGGCTACTGGGAAGCCAATTTATTTCATTTACTGAGACAGAAGGATAAGTAAGAGGCTAGGCAGGTTTCCACATTTCATCATCACTGTATTAGGACACTCCTACACAGAAGACTGCTCCCCCAGTTGCCTGTGGGAAGTGCCAATAGCCCTCGGGTGAGTCACAGGCACCCCGTACCACAGCAGAGTAAGTGGGAAAGCTCTGCACAGCGGGGACTGATCTCAGAGGACAGACCGTGCCACTCCACGTTCATTATGAGTTACTGTCCTCAATCACAGAGCGTAGAAAACCAAACTCAAAGGCAGTTCCACTCCTCCTGACACTTGTGAAAGCAGTGGGACTCCTGAAGTCCCGGCGCTGCTCCACTGCACAGCTGGGCAATGACAGAGGAGAACACGGCTCCAGCCCTCCGTAAGTGAACCTTCAAAGCCGAAGTGAAGGCTACTGATGTTCAAGCCTGGTTTATTTTCAATCTTCCCAGATACTAGGGACAAAAATACGTCTTCTACTTCCACTGCTATTGGGTTTGCTTTGCATGGGGTCTTCAGGAAAGAAGCAGAGAGAGAGAACAGGAAAAAACCTCCCAGAATTAATCATGGAACAATTCAGCTGGCCAAATCTTAGAATCTTTAATCAGGCAAGACTGCTGGGGGTCTCACTTGGCTGGATTCACGTCTTGGCAGCATCACTGTAGAGTCCAAAGTAGACTTGAACTCAATACACCAAGTGGTAGAGAAGTAATTTAACCAGAACAATATAATTAGCAGAAATCCTTGTTAATAAGGATGCATTTGCTTGTGTATAACAGCTAATTGGATTTTAACCAGGTGAGAATAAGTTTGAGAAGCCTAATCTCCCCAGTTTTACAAAGGATATCATAAAGGCAGTCTAATTAAAAATTAAATAGTGAAGTTCATTTATTCCTGCTACATGTATCAGTGCAGAGCATAGGGACCTTCTGTATAGGCTTCTATTTTTAGGAGAGAGAAACCCGGATTCACAAACGTCTCCAGAGTGCCTTTGGAAAGGTAACAGAGGAGTTTAAACCAGAAGCTCTATACTTGCAGCTACTTGTCCAGAAAAGAGGACTTTAAGCTGCAGTTCCCTCTTTTCTTACGGCATGTAAATATAATTTTTAAAAACACCCACTTAGTAGCCAAGGACCAGACTTATAAAGATTATTAGGTACTATATGATGCAAGTAACTTCCTACAGTAACTAAGCATCAAAGTGCTTTCAAAATTCCTCCTGGGTATCTTCAGATAGCTAAATATATTAAAAATATATTTTAAAAGATTTTTAAGGGTGATATAGGCACTGAAGGGCTGGAAGACTGGAATCTTTCCATGGTTTTAAATCCCTAATAACCACTGCAGAAAGAATTTATGTATTTTAAATATGGCAGTGTAGCACTGTCCTGCAGCAGAGCACAGAGGTTAACAACACCAATATTTCAGACAGCAACAAGCACAATATTAATGTCATAAGCAGCAATTAGTGTTAAAAGACAGCAAATCCTTCACGTAAAATAAATGCATGTCTAGCTGTGGGAATAGTAGGGCTAAAGAGCAATATTGCAATGACATGTGGTTATTTTTCCATTATTCTAGCTAGGTTTTGCCACTGCCCACTGACTTTTTGCAAGTCATGATGAAGAAGAAATGGGAATAAAAATATTTTGAAAGCAAGAGTTAAGAAATGTACTTCAAAGGACAATGATAGCAAATTTCTCTTTGTCAATTCCTTGTTTTCATTCATGTCATTAAGAAGAAATCAGTATGAAAAAGTGGGTTGTTTCATGGCATTCAAGAAAATGTTTTCTAACCAACTGGTTTATAAGCTACAGTTCTATAGATTTCTCATATTTTATGCAGCCAAGTCACACATACAAGTCACACATGGTGACTCACTTTTTCCTAAGCAATACATCTAATTAATTCAAGGTATTTAGAATGAAAGGTAGCTATTAGATGAAGACTAAAATAAATGGTACTAAATGCAGCCTTAGTGATGATGGACACAGGGCATTCTGGTAACATCCCCTTCTCTGCTCTGCTAAAAGCTGTGTTGCTCCCCACGAATAAAGCTGAAATTAGTAAATGAAAGCTGTATCCTGCTTTAAGAGCATCTGCCAATAAAGCTTGTCAGGATGATGCTGAAGGACCCCTTGGACAACAAATACATCTTGTTTCTCAATTTTGAGCTGGGTGGAGCATGTGTGGGGGGAGAAGGCATTCTCCAGCTCAGCCTTTGAGGCAACTCAATGCCTGGCTTCTCCCAGAAAAAAAAGGAGCACTCACTCCTGCCTATTGTCTGCTTAATTGGATGATGCATTCATTTATGATACATCATGAAACAGTCATCAGCCCTTTCTCTTTTTTATCACTACCTCAGCTTTATGTGGCATCAATAAATCCAGTGTCTTGTCACAAACTGCCAGTGTATCAGTGCTTCATAGATGCTGAGCACAAAAAGCAGAAACTGCTGGAAAAGTAGTTGGTGATGTGATTAGCATCACAAACTGATGAGGTTAGAAGTTCATTTCTAGATGAATTTACACAGTCTCATGGGTCTTATCATCTGCAATCTGGTGATCTCTCAAGAGCTGGATTTGGAATAAAATTTACAGAATGTCTCAATTCCAAATGCAACATAAATGCAGGCACAGATGTTCCTATACAATTCCTAATTTGTGCTTTAGCTTAAAACCTAGAATTGCACAGGTCCTTATCAATTATGTGTCTTCTCATGTGTCACACTCTCCTGCACAGTGCCCCTTGAAGTTTAAATCCACACTGCATCAGAGTATGAACCTGACAAGCATCCTGTCCTAGTTTTTTTGCCCTCTTTTATTGCTCTATCCATCTAGTTATACTTCAACTTGTGAATTACTGCATTATCAAGTTACTCTGTGTTCTGGTGGGATTTTAAAATAACAACATATTTGATGCAAATAATTATTTCCTCCAGCCAGGAGGGCATTTGTGTGCTCTCAATAGGATGGTGAGAGGGAGGAAGCTACCTGCTGAGTTAATGCTGTGGCTCTGAGTTTCCATTAACCTTCTAACTTCAGCCATTTTTCATTATGAAATCATGAACTTCAAACCAAGCACACAGAAAAACGTACATTTCTCCCCACTCACACAGCTCTGAAGTATGACTGGAAACACTGTTTTCACACTTTAAAAAAAATCCACCTTTGACCTAGGACTGAAATCCAAAGTTTGCAAAGCCAATGGAATTTGTTTAAGAAGTTTTGAGGTTTTCAAAGGGAGCTGGAGTTAGCATGGAAACTTGCTCAGGCTTCAGGATGGCACCAGCTACCAGCAAACACTGTGAAAAATACTTTGGAAATGTTTAGGGGAAAACAAACATGAATCCATATGCCCAAAATACATTTGGGCTTCCATGTGTGGCCTCATGCCAACTAATGGGCACGTTGAGAGGCACAAACTTACTGCCAAGAAACCAGCCAGAAACCTCCAGACACCAGATACCAAGGAATCCATGAGTATGAGCTCTGACACCTTATTTATCTTTCTGGAAGGCATAACCAAGTGGAACCAGTCAGCTGGAATGGGCAGGAAAGTGTCAGTTCTTACTCCAAGGACACACACTTGCAGGTATTTAGAGGATAAGATATCCAAACCTTGTGTCTTTATTCACACCTGAGCTGGTCCACACCATGCTGGTGTCAGATCTCTGAACTGGTTCTGGCAACACCACAATGAACGAGTCAAGCAGACTCCCCACGGGGCAGACAGGTTTCAGTGACCTGAAGCCAGGCCTCTAATACCAGTGAAGTCTCACTGTCGAAATCCAATGTGCAAAACCTGCTGAGCAGTTAATATTGCATCAGTCATGCATGTGCTCAGTTCAGACACAATTCACTGTTATAATTTTGATAAATAAACTGCTGAACTATGCTTTGCAAACGCCATACCAGATACAGGTGGGGCAGGTGAGCTTCTGTTTCTAACATGTCATTTTGCTTTTGACAGACATAAATACACTTCTGAGTAGATAACCAGAGTTGTCAAATCTCATAGTACTTAATCACGCAGTGTGACCAGTAAAAACACTTAATCTCACATTAGTCTAATTGTTACTCAGTGTCTCCTGTTTTGTCTGCATTTCTTGTTTTGTTTTTATGTCTTATTTCTCCTCTGCTTTCAGCTGCTTCCCCCCCATCCATTTACTCTTTGTCAGAAGCCCACCTGAAGGTGGAGAACTCTGTTCTTCCCCGTGGCAGCTGTCTCACATACACAAGTCATCTCTGTGGCTGCTGTTTGCACCAGCCATGCCATGTGGTGACAGCAGGTCACAGTTTCCGAAGACCTGTGTTTCTATTTGGGCTGTCTGGGAGACCCTGCTCAAGGGGAGCAGTCAGGAATAAAATAAAGAGAAGGGAAGAGTCACAAACATGCCGTTTCAGTTACTGCAATCTCCTCCTCTCTGGCCATTTGCATTCACTCACACTGCAGCAAACCACATTTCCTAGTTCATGTTTTTAACTGGGCACGTCTCTGCACCATTCACTGCCTATTCCCTGTGATGTGACACATTCATTTGTGTTTTTAAGGACCTTCTTAGCCTATTCCCATCTTAGCTATTGCTCCCCCTGACCCTTGAATCCTGCACGCCTGGTTGTCACTGTCCCTAGGAAGGGGTGAAAACATCTAAGACCAGGAGGCTCTTAGACCAGCAAAGCCACCCAGGAGATGGGACTTGGGAGCTGCCAGGAGTCTCACAAGGAAGGGACTGCACAACCACAAGCAGGAAGCCCCTCTCAGCTGGATGCCCACCTCCAGCAAGGACAACAGGGCTCCTGGATGAGCAGGGGCTGCTGGTGTACTGCCTAGAGGTAAATCTCTGAGCTCCAGCGAGGGACAGGAGCTCCGGCACAGCCTTTGCCTATCTCTGTGCATACCTCCATCCAACATTTTGACTTTCTGGAGGGCTGCTCTCAGGTTCCCAGTTCCCTCTGCAGATCATTTCCTCAGGCCTTGGAACACATGAAGGCAATCTGCATCCTAACCTGGCCCTCAGGGTTTCCTTTTCCTTCCAAATAACAATTCTATAATTCAAAGGTGGGACGTGGCCAAAGAGCTCTGCAGATAAACAACTTCCATCTCTTTTTTTGCCAAAATAATTGTCCTCTTGGGAGGAAGAGCACAGATGCCTAATGGCCCAAAGGAACACAACTTTCAGTTGATTTAAGTAGAAGTGGCCCTTGAAACTGGAAAAATTCACCCAGGGAGGAGACTTCATCCTGAAAAGGAACTGAGACCTCTCTCAGCACCCACTGAGAGGGATATGCCAGCTGGGAACAGGGCCTAAGCAGAGCAGCCTGAGGATGTGCTGACCCAGAAGACCAAGAGCACAGCTCCTTTTGAAAACTTCCCCATCCTTGCAGAAACCCCGAGGAAGGAATCTGCCTTCTAAAATAACTGTCAGCTGCCTCTCAGGATGAATCCACTTGCTGTGTAAGATCCTTCCTAGTTCTAGACTTCACCCGTGTATGTGTCTGCTGAGGATGTCAGCTATGGAAAGCATTTCTAAAGATGGTCAGAAAAAGCTAGAACATAACTCTCCATCCAAGACATACTGCTAATCTCTTCCAAGACTAAAACATCTCCTTGCTTGCCCAGGTTGCCCACAAAAAATACTAAAAAGAACTTTCAAACAGGGAAATCTAAAATTAGCTACCAAACTTCAAGCAGGTATGTGTGTGACCTGTGTTTTATAACCCCAAAAGCAAAGTGATTAACACCTCTGCTGAATTTGCCAGAAACTGGCAATTCCTCATCCAGCAGGTGCATTACTCAGACACTGTGGTGATGGTTTGCAGTATGAAACAAGACAGATGTGTGCACACCCTCTCTGCTCACTGCATCCCCTTGACTACATTAATCCTCCATTCCAAACAGGATTTACTTTTCATCATTTTATAAACAGTCTGAGTGGTGTTGGGGATGAAATGTCCACCCACAGCAGGGAGTGAGGCCAGAAGCTGAAATCAAGAGCCCATTTTACTCACTGAGCTTCAAATCATGATCCAGAATTGGTGAAGAAGGGTCTATTTCCCTGTCCTTCAGCACGACCATCTGCTCCCGTTTCAAGGAATCTCACCCACAGCCTGACGTTTTTAGTCAAATACTCATGGATTTCTAACATAGAAACCTATGATGTCCAGGTGAATGCCCTTGAAATGGGGCTGTTACACATTTTTCAATATCAGTTCATTTTTTAAGACTAAAGGATATTTTAAATAATTTCTAAGGATTCAGTATGATTAAGTATGCTGTTTGATAAAGAGGATCCCTCCCATGTATAGTGCCAATGGTGATACCATCTTTCTTCATCCAATGAAAAATCAAGCAATATCCTCCTCTGTAGGGATCCATGGCTCACATAAACCTGATAAGATGGTACAACAGCTATTTTAAGACATTTTAACAGAAAATATGCCTTTACTTCTCACAATCATAGGCTTCCAGATCCTCTGGCTGATCCACATAAAAAACCTTCAGAATCCCACTGGCACTGTTTGCAAGCTGCTCACTCTAATAGCTGATTACATCCACTTAGATTTTATTTCAGAAACAACCTTGTTGAAGTAAAAAAAATTATACAAATGTAAAACTAATGCAACCAGGAAGAGATTTAGAGCCTGATTCTCCGAAGTATTCTATCAGATAATTTAAGAGGAAGGTGATACAGTACTTCCTTGTGGTAGCATTTATTATTTGTTTACCTAAAGGTCAGCAAAAATAATAAAAAATCTGTTGTCTCAGTGACTACAAGGGCAGATTTCAGGCCTGAGAATCTGCTCCGTTTTAGAAGAAATAAATTAATGTCAACAACCAGCACACTTTGCCAAACACTTCTTCTACTTCTCCCACCTCTCTCTGGGTTTAAGGCTGTTGGCTAAACCCTCTTGCCCCGTAACTCCAGTGTGCAGATTCCTTGTTTTCCTGACACCTTCACACAAATGGTCTTCCACTTCTGGCACCTCTCAGCTTTTTTTATTTCCTGTAGACAACGAATGTAGGAAACACTACTTATTTAACAACAGGTCTGTGGCAAGCAAGAGAACGGGCCGAAGCCTGGAGCCCACCCAGCTTGAAATCCTTCCTGCCAGCACCTACCTCTGATGGAGATTTCTTGACAGCACCATTCCCCAACTATCTGGTTCTCTCCCCAAAGCCAGGGTTACCAGATCTGTACCAGCCCCTTTGGTTCTCATTTTAATTTTGAGAAATCTTAGCTTTGCTAATCTACTAAGAGCTTGGAAAATGTGTAATTCTCCACTAAGAGCCCCCTCCACTCCCTGTTTATTTGAGCACATTTTCTCCCATAGTGCCTTATCTTTGCCATTGTTTCATGGTCTAATTACTTCCCTTCTGAGAACTTAATTTAATTTATCTCCTTGGAGTCAGGCAGGATCGTATCAAATATGTAAACTCAGCTGGGCATGATATTCATACAAACAACGGCTCTGCCTGTACACAATTCCTGCCCTATCACAAGCAATTCCACTTAGAAAAGGGAATGAGCATTTGTGAAAATCACCATTTATTGCCATTATTGCAGCAACCTTGTACTGTGCAAACTCAAGCTACTGCTAGCCTAAGCATGCTACAGTTTCCTCTGGGGAAACTAAAATATTTTTGGATGAAGAATAAATAATCAGCTTGTAAGAGTCTGAACAAAGAAGCCTCTGACTGAATTCTAATGGAAGGAAATTGTTTAAACAAGTGTTTGTTTTCTGAAATGTTAACAGGTTTCTGGTGATGAACAGTACAGATCCATACAGTGCAGTACAGCTAAAAATGGCTTTTTTCCCCATCTTCTCTGCTCTTTATATTCCTGTGCTCTTTGCTGAGTGTCTGTCTAGGTTGGTACTCAAGTGTTGATACATCTGGCCCATTCCTGGACATGTTGCCAGGATGTTGTGGCTGCAGTCAGTGGGAACATTCCACATGTTTTGTTGAAACATGGAAGAACAAATCTGATGACACGGACTTTAAATGAAATCTTTATTCTCTCTCTGTTACTAATACAGACTATGGAGATCTTGTATGTTGGGCTGTTGTTTAATGGTTGCGTTCTCCAGGCACGTTATTTTCCTCTCAGAGTGTGAGGAAGAGGAGTTTATGTACACAAAATGTGTAACAGAAGTGATAGAAAAGGTTCAGACAAATACGAGGAAAATAACCTCAACCTAGATAACTAGAAGGCCATTTCAGTTAATAATATAGCCAGCTTTTGACTAAATAGTTCCAGATTTTTTTAAAAAGTATATAATAAATAATACAGAGTAATTATACAGTCATAAACTAAATATGCTGTATGGGAGATCTCCTAACTCTACTAGTCAATACATGGAATTAAAAAGTCAGCTCATATTGAAGCTGCTGTTGTTATTATCCCTCACAGAGGAGAGCAGAGAATGCTGCTGCCCAGGGTCTGTAACTCACTCAGCATCACTGCTGGTGGCAGGGTAAAGGTAGGGGATGGCAGCTTCAGAAGAAAACACACAAGTGTTTAACAAATGCCAGCTTGTCTAGTGGTCTGCCACTGGAACTGGATTGGCTTCATTTCCTTTTCACGCTGCAGAAATCACAACAGCCCATTTGAAAATAAATATGTCATCTATGAGGCCAATTACATTTTGTAACTGTGACCAGAGGGAGAAGAGAGGATCAGAAGTTGGGTTTCATAATTAAAGTTGACTGCAATCTAAATTACTAAGATATTTTGGCTTGTCTTCATTGCAGATTTCTCAAGATAAAACTCTAATGACTGCCTGATCTGGACCTCCCTCTGTACCTCACGTGTGTTTGTCAGGAGCCTGTTAAAATCCCTACTGCAGAGATGGGCTCTTCCAATTTAGGCTGTAGTGTCTCCTGTCTGTAGTGTCTCCTGTCTTTAGCTTGACAGGAGAGCCCTGTTCAGTCCCCAGCTGACGTTACAAGCACTCACCTGCTAAAACATGCATGGGAAAAAGGAAATAATAAAAGCAAAAACCATAAAGCAGAGGCCAACTGGTGAGCAAAACAGCATTTTTGCAATTTGGACAGACACTGATCTCTGAGATAAGAATCTTTCCTTGGAAATATCACACCCAACATCTTACTAAATTCAGGGCAAGCAAAGCAGAATGCCAAGTATAAAGACAAGTTGTTACAACTTCAGGACATTTTTTTCATGCCAGTGCCAGTTTGACATGTGTCCCACCCTATAAAATTATTTTCTATTGCTTCTTCCTATGTGATACCACCTTTAAAACAGTAATTAGAGGATGTGTTTGTTTAGAGGAACGCAAATTACTGCTTTGCTTCAGGGCCTGCTTAGCATATCAAGTTATCCTGGAACCAGAATAAAATCATCAGTGAAAAATAAATATTCTGTGTACAGTTTCATACAGAATGTAACACCTCCCTCCAAGGTGCTCATGCATCATTTAGTGCTTAACACATTCCCAAGAAGCAGGAAATAACTCAGACAAGCAGCAGCATTTAACCATTTGAGGGCAGGCATCCTACTGCAGTGATGTCTTGAGCAAGGTGGGACCATTTCCAGTTCCCAGAAAGGAAACAAAAAGACTTGGTCCCCACCTTGACTCCAGGTGAGCATATTTACCTTGCCCGTCTGAGCAAAGAGTTCACAAGAAACTGGGCTTGGTGCCTGGTTTCACTCTCACCGTGGGTCGATCAAACATCTGTGTGCTGCATCTCACCACAGTATTTCAGCCTGTGCTGTTCCCCTGCTCTCTAGGGCATCCAAGAACAGGTTTTAGTACTAATTTAAGGAATTCATACACCAAGTTAAGCTTATCCTATCCCAGGGAGCATCTGCCTTTCTACCAGACTCAGTTTTTCAGCAGTGGTAGTCAGACACAAAAGGTTTGACAGGTCCAAGGAGAAGGGACAAAGCCAATCTCAATTGCTGAACCAACACTCTGGAAGAGCTTCCTGAAGGTGAGCAGGAGAACACACTGTATGTGTCTGGGCAAAGTAATGGGTTTTTTTCTACAGGAATTACTATTAAAGGATATTAATCCAGGGCGGGCCCTCAATCACCACCACAATCCAAAGGATTTCTAGCAATTACTGTGTCCTTGCCACCATCAGATTTGCTGAAAGACCTGTTTCTTCATCAGTGCTTTTCTCATAGACATTAGTAAAACACTTTCACCTCTTCACAGGCAGAGAAGGATTTTTTTGTATTTCATTGTTTGCAGTGTTGCTAGCACAGTGCCAAGATACCATGGTGAGAGATAGCTATGAACTATGACGCTTAAAGATATTCCTTTGAGGCTAAGAAATGCACACACAAATGGGTTTATATTGTGATCCATTATCAGGATGCACATCATGTCATGAAATCATAGAATCTATGGAAAAGACCTCTAGGATCACCACATCCATCTGTCATCCACGTTCACCACTAAATCATGTCCTCAAGTGCTATGTCCTAATGGTTTTTGAACACTTCCAGGGACGGTGATCAATGGCAGCTTGCATGTGGCTTTTCTGTTTATAGCAGAGAAGTCAGTTGTGTGAGGAACACCATTAGCTCCAACAAAGGCATGCAAAAATACTGGAATTCTTCGTGTGTGTGTGATGCTCTACACACCCAATCCTACTGAAATAATCTGGGTTGGAGCAGAAGTGCAAGCCAGAGACCAGAAAAGAAGGTGTTAAGGTATCTGGTGGGCAGAGACAGCAACAAAATGGCTTAGCCTTTCCTAAGTTAGAAATACGACACGCAGATTACAGAAATCACAGTGTTGTCTACTCAGTGGAGGATGTCTCCTCAGGGCTTTCTTTTCAAGCAGACCGAACCACGGTAAAGGTCAGCATCGTTTACAGACAAATCTGTTTTGTAATACATGGAGCACACTGTGCCTCACACACAAAACTCGCTGCCTCGGATCGACACAAATCCTCGTGGGCATCTCCCTGCAGAGCAGGGAGGATGGGAGGAGCTCAGTCAAGCAGCAGATTTGCCATCTCTGTATCATGCACATGTGGGAAAACAGACCTGGGTTAGCTGGTGGTATGAACACCTGAGCCCCCATCGTTCTGCAGCCCTGAGGGCTCACTGATCCCTGTTTGACTTTGTTTTGACTCAGGCAATAAACACTGGGGAGGTTCAAGCCCTTGTGCAAATCGTTCTCCAGCCATGATCACAGCCACACATCTGGCCATGAGTCTCAAACATATGGATGCACTTCTGACAACGTTTGGAAATGGCTTCCTTGAGTGCAAGGATGATCTGGCACATACCTTCACTCAGCTGTTTATAGCTTTTTGGGCTTACCTGTAGAACTCCTCTGTCTACGAAATACTAAAGGTGAATTTGAACCAGCTGTGAGTTTGCAAGGGGGTCCACAGTTCCCGTTCAAATTCTTGGCATTTGTGATCACTCTCAGATTTTTTTTCTATTTTAAGTGAGAAGTGCAAAAATATGCAGCAGGAATTAACTGTTTGAGAACTTCTTCAGCATCCAAGTTGGAAAAGGTTTTTTCTTGAATCTTCTCATACAGTTCCATCCCTCCTCCATTCCCCCTTTCTCCTGGATTACTCAGTCTCAAAAGCATCCATCTAGCCATGTGTCATGCTTAAATATATTTTCTATTTAGAGTGATGTGTGTGTGTTACGCCTCTCAAAGAAGGGGGGATTGCTACAACTGTAATGCTCCCAAGCAAGGAGCATTTTATTGTGGGACAATAACTCCTATTGGCAGAACTATGGAAAAGCTTCTGGTCCCACCACAGCAGACTCAGTGCAGCTTCTTTGATCAGCAGTGTAATTCTTCACCATTATCAAAAGCAAAGAGGAGAAAATGTGAGGAAAATTGTTTACAAAACAGCAAGACCAACTGCTCACAATGTTCCACTTTATTTTTAATACAAAGAGAAGCACAGCACTGCAAAGCAGTTTTTAATTAACTGCTTTCTCCCAGCAATACTTTTGGCTTTGTACAACAGTGCCAAATGCTGATATTTATATAACTCACTAATGGTTACGATTTTGCTTCAAAAATGTTATTTCAGTGTAGCTATGCCATCACCCAACAAACCCTGATGCACGTGTGGCTTCAGGAGAAGTCTCAGGGAAGAGATGGTCTTTTAGGACCCTCAAATGAAAAGTTTCGTCTGGAACAGGCTCTGGGGAAAAAAAGCATTTTCTGAGCTTCTTCCTCCACTTTGGAGAAGGGAAACCATGGCCAGGGCCAAGCACAAAACCACAGACACCAACACTCTCAGTGACACCAAATCCCTTAACACCATCTTCTCCCTTGTGGAGTGGCCACAGCACTCTGTGGGCAAGGGGCAAGAACTGGCTGAGACTCCTGTGAGGCCAATCAAAAGTGATGTGAGCTCAAATACTTACTTGGGAAGAAAAGTTAATATAGAGGGACTTCCTGAAAAATATATCCAGTACTAACTCCTTCCCAACTGTATTGCTACTGGGGGTGCTTTAGCCTGCCACAGTTAGCTTCTGCTTTCTCCTGTTATTTTCTTTGGAGGATTTGTTTTCATTCCTCCACACTTCAGAGTGGTGGTTTCTAGGGGAGTGCAGATTCTTGAGAATCTGTGGGCTCCACAGAGTCCATAAAGGATAACTAGAAAAGTAAATCATTCAGAAGTTTCAAATAAATTGCTTTGGAGGAGCTGGCTCTGCTACTGGAAAAAAAATTAAGTACCTGCCTATTCAAATGGCTGAAAACCATTATTATAAAGCCATTTCCAGAATAAGCTCTTGGGCTTATGCTCTTTCATTCTCCTAAAAACAAGACACAAATCACCCACAGCAGTCAGAGCACTGATTCCCCCACCAAAACCCCTCCTTTTGCCCCATTTCCATATATTTCATGTCCTTGGCTATGGGTTCCTTCTGTGTCTCACCCACACAACGTCAACCTACCTCTCAGTTAACCAAAACTTACAAGGGGAATAAATGGATTTAATAAATGCAGATAAAATCTGGATTATCACCAGGAATTATTGCCAAATCAAGTCCTCTTTTCAGGATTCTCCCACTCTAAAAATTCTTTTATTTTCTCCTGCCTTGCTCCCCGTAAATCACTGCATGCCATAGGAATACTTCCAGTTACAGAGTATGCATGAGGAGTGTCCAAAATACTCTCCAAGTACCCAAGGGTGTCTGTTAAGAAGAACCCTGCTCTCTGTTCTGCATAGTAAAAACTGAGAGATTCCACAAGACAAGGACCTATGTAGGCAGAGTATTAAAAAAACACATGATATTTTAATATATTGAGAAATACAACCACAAGTAAATAGAAGTTAAACCATGACAAATTCCCAGACAAATGAGAATTATTGAGTATTTTTATGGAAGGAGTATATGGAGATGCTTTTGAAGCTCTACTGTAGAAGCAGGGGACTCCCACGAAGCCTGGCTGCCTTTCTAATCACGAGTCGAATCCAGTTATCAAGATCTACCTAGCATAAACAGATGAAATTAGACAGCCCACTTGCTGTAGTGGGTCAGATCAGGTGAGTGACTTTCTCCTTTCACAATCAAACACAGAGTTTAAAGTTGCTGAAACACAAAGTCTAGTCCAAAATGAGTCCAAACTTTTGGGCAGTTTGGGTACTGTCTTCTTCTTGAAAAAGGTCAGTTGCTTTTTCACAAGAGAGTCTTAAAGAGGTTTCCAAGATGGTTCAAGGCCCAGACCAGCACTGAGCTGAGTGCTCCCTCTCAGGACTGACGTGTCTTGGTTTGTTGTTCAGGGCTGGGAGGACTGTGATGGGCTACCTACGACCAGCCCCGAGAGCAGAGAGCAGTCATCTCCCACATGGATGCTGTCGGCATAATCATGACACAGGAAATTATACAGCTGACTAACAAAACCCGTGAGGTCTTCTAACGTCCTCTGGATGGGGGATTTCAACGGGCTCCAGATCACTGCTCTCTGCAGATATAAAGGCCTTTTAAAATGCCAGTCAAGTGTGCTTGAGATACAGATGTCACAGTGTCAACACAGGATGACATCTCTAAAGCTTGTAAGATTTCACTGTGTGTAAACTGATGCAAAGTACAACCCTCTACACTCGCTGGCATCCTCTTTCTGTTATTTCCTGAATCCTCCCCAAACCATCCCACTAATAAGTTTACCTATATCAGCTACTCTAGGAGTATATACAGCACTAAGACAAAACAAGTCTGATTATGTTAAAATAAAACGGTGTAGGTGTTCCAGCTTGAATAGTTATTTAATACTCAACCAAGGGGGAAGAAATACAGTGAAAGATAGCCAGAAATACTGACATCAATCTTCCATTTCAAGAGCAATTCAGAGTGATTCCAAATATAGTTGATCCTATTAAGAAAACAGCTCTTGGTTAAGAGTGCAAACTACGTCATCATAAGAAAGAAAATCAGAAACATATGCTTCTAATGGTAGGAGGAATTTTAAACAAAGTCAGCAATTCAGCGTCCTAATAGCAAATCAGAGAAAAGTGGGGAGAAAATCTCTCTGTGCCAACCCCATCCATTCAGGGTGAAGTTTGGTGATGAACTCTTGTCTGGTCTTTCAGTTTCTAGAAGAAAAAAACAACTTAATGACACCAGCAGGATGAAGAAGCCCCACAGGTAAGACACAGACCATGTTCCCCACCCTCTTACAGAAGCAGACTTTTGGATTCCCCTGTTCCAGTTTTGTGGCTACACGGAGGGAGCAGAGGGCACATGGCCAGTCCCTGGCACATTCTCTCTCTGCAGGCTGAAGTTTGGCCTCAGCCACAGCAGCTGAAATCAGCAGCAACACCATAGAACACCCACTGTTCCCAGTCATAACCCAGAGATGGCACAGAGCTCTCTCTGTGGGAAAGCCAGGATCCTGTGTGGGCTCAGCTGAGCCTGAGTTAGGAGGACATGAAGAAGGAGGAACTACATTTGGAACAGTAAATCCCCACATGGGCTATGGCCCTTTTCTTAGATCAGTCCTGGAGGCACACGGGATGAGCAAAGGAGGCTGTGCAGCACGTCTGCTCTGTATAAAGCCCTGGGTCCACACTGCACAACCACACAAGACAAAGCCCTGCAATCCACGTGGGTGACCTCAGCTCAGGCTTTCTTTCCCTTTTTGCTTTGGGCCAAGATTCTCAAGGGAGCCTCGAGGAGTCATGTAACCAAGTTCAACGACTTTGAATTTTCCTATTGACCAGAATAGCATTAGATCATATTACCCATGCCTATTTGTTAATGACGAGTGCTCGTTTACCCATGCTAGTGCTACATGGCTTGGACGTGTGTGTTGGACACCATAAATGGCAAGGACAATGCCTTCAAGACATAAACACTGTGGGACACACAGCAGTTTCCCTCAACAGCAATTTTCTCAGGAGCACACAAAAAGCACAGAAGGAAGAGTTTCAAACTTCACAAAAATTTTCAGCTTCCCTCCCACCAACCCACTTGTAGTAAATATAAATCAGACAGCCTTTGCTATTAGTGTAACATAGAAAGGGGAGAACTGGCATTTCTATCTGAATGCCAATAAAAGCTACATCTTTTTGGATCATGTCATACCCGTGTATTTGTTGTGGCTTGCATAAGAGAGCACATATAAAACAATGAAAAAGTCCTTTCCTCTTCGTTTTCAGTTCGAAATCCCCCATTATTCCCCTTAAGAGCAAAGCTGTGAACAGCCACTGTTTTCTCTTCTAATTATCAAGTTTACAGCGGACATGGGAGTGACCAGATTGCTTTGGTCTGGAGAGATGCTTCTTGACAAAATGCATTCTGCCAAATGCTGCTGCTGAATGTGAACTCTTCTGCTTTTGGTGGAGGGGGAAAAAATTAAACAGCTGAGAAACAACCCCACGCTGATGTGGACTTTTCAAACCAGTATTTCAGCATGAATTAACTACTGCACTCAGATCCCAGTCCACCAAGGCCTGAATCCCCTCCAGTGGCCTGCAGGGAGTGGCTGCTTAGCTGAGGCTGTAAAGATATGAATGTGTAAGTCCAAAAAGGTCGCAGTTTAATCCCTGGTGCGTCAGCCAAGACAGGAGATATCACAAAGGTATGAAGATATTTGAAGCGGGTTGTTATTTTATTTGGTGGGAACCAAACAGATTATATATAGAAATTCGAACTAATCTCAGGAGGAGACACTGCTGGTGTGCAGAAATGTATCTGGCACAGTTCACTGCTACACACTTGTTGCTTGGTTCTGGTTCAGTACAGAGCTGTAATATATATTACATTATTTGCAAAATCTTCCTACCCATATCCTTTCTCAAAGTTATTGAACAGATTTTCAAGAAAAATATCTAAATTCTGCTATTTTTATTTTTAAGTGCCTTCAAAGAAGAACCTCTTAACTCTAAGAAGGCTTGAATTCACCTATGTCTACTTTCCTGGACAAAAAAATTAAGGGGTAAGTCAAGGAGGCAAAAGCATTCCTGTTTAATTAATGCTCCATATTTTCATTTCATAAAACAGCTGGCAGAGTAAAAGCTGGATGTCACCTACCCTTAGGGAGATGATTTCATAGTCCATTTACTGATACAACTTCTCAGTATTAAAACTAACCCACAGGTTTCTGCACTTAGAGAGATTTAAGACCTGGGATAGCCAGATGCCTCTGATAGCCAGAGACATAAAAATATGGATGCAAGCAAGGAAAATGTTAGGCTTTATTTTGAAAACTGGTTTGGTTAATAGGCTTAAAGTCCTATAATTGCAGAAGCACAACCCCTTACTAGGGCCACTCTTAGTTCAGGTTATAAAATATCTATTCTGATTAAGCCAATGCCTTAGGAACATAAGACACAATTTTAAAAATTACAATTTCCGATTTTAAAAAGATAATCAATGTTTAATTTGGAACAAAATTATCATCAGCATTTCCTTGGTCAAACTGATCACCAGGGCAGACCCTGGTGAGTGTTTTGTATGTCTGCCTTTGTTAAAAGATAAATTCTCTACCTAAAGATTTTTTTTTCTTTCCCTTCAAAACTCTTACTGAACACAAATGAAGTGCTGTATGAGCAAGCATTATAAGAAAACAATCAGTATGTATCACAGTTGACAGCTGCAGTCTTAGCTGGTCAAACAGCAATTAATTTATGCAGCCGTCAGTTCAGGATATTTTGGATATATTCCAAACACAGAGGTTGCTGTCAGGTTTAACCTGATGCAGCAGGAAGTGGGATAGAGTACAAATATTTCCCTATTCTATTATGGTCAGAACCAGCCCCCTTCTGCCAAACTCTGGTTTAAGACACCTAGAATTGTTACCTTAATGAGACACAAAATTTAATCGTGATTCATCTCCTATAAATGAAAACAGGAGGTGTAAGATGCCAATGGAGTTGTTTTAAATTCACAGTGGAGTCTCAGAAAAACCTGCCCACTGATAACATGGCTGTCTAATTTCATAAAATGAAGGCCAAAAATATAGCAACTTGTGTTTACAAAGCATTTTAATATGCAACTAAGAGCAAAAAACTGCTTTGGACAAGGAGTACTCACAAAAACTGTCATTTCTGATAAGATTTCTGTTTCTACCTTCTTGAACTGACACTTTTGGAATACTTGTTTATCCTCGCTGTACATTCCGATCCACTTAGAAATGCATATTTGATGATTTCCACAGCAAGTGAGATTTGAGCTCGGATGCAGCTGTGTACCTTGAGGATGCTTCCAGCTGGCCAGATGATTCTTACCTTGCATTTACTTGTTCTCTTTATGCAGTGCCTCACAAATTATAACTACTTCACCACTCCAATAGTCCAGTGTTTCATGAGTTACTGACATGGATTTTAACAGCATAAAAGTAAGATAAAGGATTATGCATTGAGTTGCTTGGACTATGCATCTAAAAACTTACCCATCATCAAAATATGGCCACCCTGAGGTCAGAAACTAACTGGCTCCCAACAGCACATCACAACAGCTTATTACAAAACACTGAATTCTTCCAGTTCATGTTTCAAGACAAAAGCAGAGAATAAAGGCAAAATGCAATAGGCTGATAATAACAAGGGCATCTTCACTTCCCTAATGTCATGAGATATTTAGACAGCTTTTGTACTTCTTCCAAATGAAGAAATTACTTCCATGGAAAAAAACCCAAAACCCTTATTTTCAGACAAAACATTCCAGATTACCTATGAAGAATCTTGAGAGAAAAAACAGAAGAGGAAGTATTTTGCCTAATGAAGCCACCTAGGAGTACATCGAGTACATCCTCAGCTGCTTTTAGGCACCAAGACATCCTTGAAGTTGTGAACTACAAGCACTGGAGAAAATGCTGCCCCTACTACCAAAGGCATGTGCTTGCAAATTAGGTAACTCTTTGGTTTAAACCTGTGTGTGTAACAAAGATAGACCTTATGAATCCAGATTTAAAACTGAGTCATTTATCAAACTTTTAGATCTTATTTTAAAGGCTTTATCTATCTTAACAATTCTTTCCTTTTAGGTAACAGACAATGGCAATATAATCAGATACTTGTACCACTGAAACACAATCATAACCATCTTCCTGAGTATTACATACTGGGAAATAGGGCATATATTTTCATTCTTCAGCTAGGAGCTCTGAAAGGACCCTGGCTTTGTTACTCCTATGCACAAAACAGGCTCCCCAGGGAAGTGGTCACAGCACCAAAACTGCCAGAGTTCAAGATGCATTTAGACAATGCTCTCAGGCACATGGTGTGACTCTTGGGGTGTCCTGAACACAGCCTAGAGCTGGACTCAATGATCCTTGTGGTTTCCTTCCAAGTCAGGATATTCTGTGATTCTGTGTGGCACAGAAGCAGACACCACCTAAGGCCGACAAACTCATTCTGCTAATTTGGACCCTTCTTAGAACTCTTTCAGAAATCAGCTTTTACTTTCCTGAGTTATTTTAAAAGTTGGAGCATTGAGTGACAATGTGCTTCCATGCCCTCCTTCTAATATGAATGTGCCATTTTTTGATATGAGTCAGGGTATGGGGTGACCTTGGAGGACAATAGTTATGCCAGGGAGATCTGGTAAACCACTGCCACCACCCAGGAGAGAAGACAGTTGCGTCACCACCCAGCAATTACAGTGAAATGACTTCTCACGCTATAATCTCCTTGAAGGAACACAGCTGTCTGGGTGGGCAGGGTGTGAAGTCAGGCTGAGACACAGAAATGCCGCACAGCATCCCTGAAGCCTGACCCAGCACACTGCACGTGAATGGAACTGTGCAAGACTAGAGAAGATACAAAGGATTCTGTGATTACTGCTTCAGAGGGGATTTTTTCTCTCATTTGATGTATTTTAAGGATTTTTTAAGATGCCTTGATCTGTTTCCCTACATCTACTTACATCTAATCTAGCATGAAATGCAATCCAGGCAGTCCTGGCTGCAAGTCTTCCCCTGCAAAGTTTCCAGCATCTTAGTGATGAAGAATGGTGTCAGCTTTGTTTCAGGTTTCACATTTTTTTCACTCGAATGAATTCTTTGCAGCAAAACTATTTGCTTAACACCGAGCCAACTGTGAGCGCCAAGGCAGCGCTGCCCTGTGCCATATCCACATATACAGGGTCAGATTCCCTTTCGCCTGAAACCCGAGAAGGGCAATTCATCCCGTCTGCATCTCCTTGATCCAGGAGATGATCTCATGGTTTAGGCTGATGTCAGCCTCCAGGCATGCCCAACTGTTCCCCTACCATGAGTTTTGTAGATCCTGGCTCCTTTCCACGCCTGCCGGCCTCCCTAGCAGGGATTTCTGCACAAGTGCACAGCTGTAAGGAAGGCTCCGTGGGCAGGCACCGAGGTCCCTCCAGGCATCCAGATCAGCCCAAAAGGTGCATGGGGACAATCATGAAGCAAATCCACGCATGGTGCCAACAAATATATTCTTGGAAGGGCCCTACCCTGACACCACTGACATCAGCATCAGTATTGGTACCACTGGGTATCACCCCCGAACTGGTGGCTGTGTGTCTGAGCATCTTGAGCCATCCTTAGAGATGCAGGGCCTCACTGAGGAGCTGGTTTTTGGGATGCCCTGGATTTGCAGTTGGCAGGGCTTGGAGCATGGCAGCACAGGGAGAGCAGAGTCAGCCTTCTGTCACCCCAGCGCAACTGCAGTGGCATGAGCAAGCCAGGTTTTAACAAGTAAATCTACATAAAAGCTTTCTCTGAGAGCGATTACTTAATATAACAACCAGCTGTCTCTTCAATTCTTGCTGAGGCAGCCGATCTTCTCACCATTATTCACAGAGGAGAAAAAACAGGGAAAAAAATAAAAAAGCAGCAAGGCTGTTTTGTCTATAGAGTAAGCAAGGCACCAGAGAAATTATGATACCTGACAGACAGAGATGTCAAGTGCTTTTTTTTGTTTTTTTCATTTCCTAACCATCCATCCACTTCTTGACAGAAAAAAAGAGCTCTTACTGCTGGGGTGCAAAGAGGTAATTAGTCATTAACCCCTTAAAGGTCAATCCCACAGCTTTTTGTACATCAGCTACACAATCTAATTACCATCACTTTTATATTAGCACTTATCAACACGGGATCTGAATGTCTGCTCTTTAGTTCAGCTGGCCCTGTATTCTGCTGTGTAACCTTTGACAGAAAAACAATTACCATAGGAGAACATCAGTGGGCACCAGCAGAGTCTCCAGACTGGGAAAGTGGAGTATGGGACCACCCAGGCCTGCAAGGGCTGTACTTTTTGACCCAAAGACAACTGTGACTTGAATAGATGGGTCTGTCCCACAGAGTCATTCAGGAACGTTCATGTGAATTAATTAAGTGCCAGAATTTATGTTAGGGCACATTAAACTTCTGCATGGCCAATTTTATTCAGAATTAATGTAGCCTTTGATTCCGAGTTAAATTGCGCAGAAGAGTTTAATAAGAGGTAACTAATGGGTTTCAAAACTAAATTTGGAATTGTCTTCCTGGAGGCTAAGGGGTCAGCTCTGGAGGGATGGGGCATAAAAGAGCTAACAATCTGGGACAGAGAGGTTTTACAGGGAGTTTGTAGGAGAAGGAATGAAAAGGAGCAAAGAGGAACAATTTTTAATTACCCCTGCAGCATTCATGTAAATGTTGAGAAGGGGTGATTCTTCCACATTTGTTCTCTTTAACATGAGGAACAGCACTGCCTCCTGGCATAGAGCGAGGGGCCCCTTCAACTACAATCTGATTTATGGGAGAGCAGGAGCCCTCACACTTCCATCCACATTAGAAAACCTTTCACTGCTGTTTTTTGTTTAGTTTCACATTGGGTTTAGCCCTGACCTCCCAGGCTTTGCAGGAGGACACCTCCCCTCCTCTCTCCCTGCTCTTTATCCCAGCAGCAGCTCCTGGCTGTAGGTGCAGGCATATAAGGTGTGAGGCAGTGCCTGGGCATGAATCACTGCCTGAACATCCTGCCTCCTGAGGAAACGGGGATGGAAAGCACTAAACGAAGCAGAAGTTTAGCTGACCTGCTAGGAACAGTTCACTCTGTTTAACGGGAAAAATAGCCTCAGACCTCAGTAAGACAAGGATTTGATTTGTAATAAGGAATTCAATGATGCCTCTTCCAGAGGATTTAGGATAGTAAAGAGGAGGAGGAGAAGGAAAGAGACACCTAAGTAGTTTAGAAATTATTTTTTAAATCCCTGTTCAGCAGAAACTAGCTAAAGCAGAGCACGACCTGCTAGCTAGACAGTATTGCTTAACAAGACACATGTGCACATTACTGCCATTAAGCAATCAATAAACCTGGGTGCAGTGCTACCCACAGTTTATTGTTCCTCCCCTTACTTTGCTCTGACTCAGCACCGAATCTGTACGACTGCACAGGTATTACCCAGGCAGCAGAGGTTCTTGTGATAAATTGTGGTGCAGCCAAGGACAAAAAAACCCCAAAACCAACCCCACAAGCAAATGAGGCATGTTTTTCTCCATCTGACTTACAACCTTTTTTTTCTCTTTAACTAGAACCTCAGACTGCTGCTTCTCAGCAGTCCAGCTCTTCAAACTATGCACTACCTTCAGGAACCTGTCTAGCAGATGATTCCTCTTTCAGCGTGTTCACACCTGCACAATTACCTTCAGTGGAAGAAATTTCCTCCATTCTACAGCAAACAATGGATAGGATTGCATTTCTCTTACTGCTCAAAACCAGAACACAGTTGCTTTCAGAGCAGGCTATGAAACTCCCCACACGTCAGGTCAGAAAATGTCTGTGTCACACAAAGGTGACTGTGTGCTGTTGCTCCCCACAGCCAGCTAATGGAGCTGTGACAGTCCAGTTCTAGAGATCCCATTGTCTTCCTCAAACAGATTCTAAGCCATTCTAAGCATGTTTTCCACATGTCTGAATGTCTCAGTTGAAGACATTAAGAAAACTCCCCTCTTGATGTGGTACCAAACACAAGTGCCCAGTGGGACCCTCACCCTGCTCTGAAGCATCTGAGCAAGGAGAGCTTGGCCTCCTCAGCAATTTCACTGGAACTAATTACTGCCTGAAATTAGACACATGCTTAAATGCTTTGTCAGGCCCAGGCTCCCAGATTAACTGCAGACTCAGTCTCTCCCAGTACATCACTCAACAGTGAGCTCCTTCCCACTCTGTCCCCACCCATCCGAGTCTTTGGAGAATGTTGCCATGGATTTCCACGGGACACAAAAGAGTCCATATTGGAAGAATCCTGTTAAGGTTGCTAGGCGTAAATATTGACTTAACGGCTCTTCCGCCTTTTTTCTTTTTTAAGAACAGATTTGTTGGCCATGGCTGGAAAAATAGAATTATGGAGTATGCATGATTCACTCTGGCACTCACACAAACATGCAGATCAGTTGGCTGGCAGCTCGGCTCCTCTGTTCGCAGAACATCGCTTCTAAAATGTGTCATTTTGTTTTGGCAGCAAGAGCGTCCTAGCGCACAGACAGAGAGATAAAATCTCCCACCTTCCATGTACTTCACATGGGGGTCACTAACCTGATCCTGCACAGAATATTGGATTAGTACTCCCAACAGCTTTTCACTTCAGACACACAGAAGAACTGACAGAAGTTTTGGCTTCACACTAAGATCCCAGCCCAGAAACCTTCCCTCTCACATCCACTCTCCTGGGTCTGCTGACAGAAGAGAGGACAGGGAAGCAACTGCAGGTAAAACTGTTTATTCGAAAGTCTTTCCAATAAAGGCTGTTTCACAGCCAATAAATATTGAGACAAACAATAACCCTTGTGACAGAAAGAAAGTAGCAGAGGTGAGAGGGGACCCAAAGCTTCTGGTCACTGGATTCATGTTTTCATCACCAGGGTCTACTGCCTATAGTACTCCATACTCAGACTTCTAATCCTGAATGCAAAAAAACGTTCCTTGAAATATTACTTCAACACACAGCATCATTCAAACTCTCTCCCATATTGATACTGCCAGATCTGAATGATTTGGCAGGACTGGCAGGGGGATGAACCTTCACCAAAGATGCCTGAGGATACAAAATATATGGGACACCATGAGTATTGATCCGGGACATGCCAGCACAATCTCTCACTGTTCCTAAAAACCTGCTCACCATACACAGGGGCATGAGCAGCTCACCTGAGAGCTGGCAGAGACTGCAGGGAGTATATTCAGGATTTCCTACCAGACCCCAATTTGATATACAGCTCGGGAACCCTTCTTGAGCTGTTGCATTTCACAACACTTAGCAGAGGTCTGCCAGAAAGCACAGAGCTTGTCAGGAGGAAAACCAAATTCTAATGATTGAAGATAGGAGGAGAAAGTCCAGTGTAAGACAAGAGATCCTTCTATGAAGCATCTCAAGGAGTTTGCCTGCATTTTAGCTAGGTAGGGTGTCTTTGGGACTTCTAAGCCACCAGAGCTGAAACACCCTCAAAAGACAATGCAAAACTAGACAGGGAGACTAGGATCAACACATGTGCATATTTATATTTGCTTTGCATCCATCCTCTGTGTCTCTACGCCTTCCCATCAGGGAACAGGGACCAACTGCTCCTGCCAGGCATCCTCTGCACATCCTCCAGACGAGGTGGTTCAGTGCATGGTACATTAAGGCTGTGGCACCTCACAGCTCTGCAGGGAAGCCCAGGGCTCTGGGGTCCCACCCACTCCTCAGACAACACAAGAACTAGCCATGCCCACCCAGTGTTAAGCTACCAGAAACAAAAGCACAACAAACAAAAGGGCACTTAGATGGAGCTTAGCAACAGCTGCTCAGGATCCATTCAACCACTCTCAAATCTATTTTTACTGACAGCTTCTGAAGCAGTGAATTCATTGAACAGAGAAACAGGTTGACATCCCTTCTCCTCAACTGTAGGCAGAATCTAGATTATTATTTTCTAAACGTTTCCTTGGTGGCACATACAAATTCAATACTGCATCTGCAAGCAAGGGTGTCGATTTTCAGAATAAAGACAATGACAGGCAAAGTTTGTATTAGCAACAGCTAAGTAGAAGACACCAGGAGATAAAAAAGGGACATTCTCTTTTAAGGTCCTAACATGCATAGTACAAGAGATTGAGTAGATCTAATTGCATGAAATTAAGGAATTTTCCGCCCGTTCGCTCTCCTGCCCTTGCAGCTGGAATACACAGGGTGCTGCCTCCTGGTTTCTCAGGAAATTGTTTGCAGGGAACAGAAACGTTTCACAATGCAGAAGCAAGAAATAACCTGAATGACTTCTCTGCTCTCCCAGCTCAGGGTCAAGGCTGATGCAAGGCAATTCTTACTGCACGTGGATATTGCTGCTCTTACACCCCACACAGGTAGCAGGGGACAAACCCATCAACATAAAGACTCTCAAGTGCTGGTTATTGGCCATTATTGCCTGGTTACAGAGATGGCAATGGTTGAGTTTTATGATCGGTTCTCAATAACACTACACAGCAAGACAACATGCTGCATTTGTCAGTGGATTTACATTGTACAGACCCGAGGTGGGCCCAGCAATAGGAAGGCACTGCTACAAATAGCTGGAGCTATTTGGAGCCCCCATTTATGTCTCTCCACTGAAAAAGATCCCCTCTGCCTACTGAGATGTCTGAATTTGCCCTTGAACCAGCTCCTTTAACTAAGGCTGCCTGAGCTCTTAGTTCATCCCGTTAGTTTTTAGGATCTGTTTTGTCACGTGGTGCCCAGATGATCAGCCATCAGCTCTGACACGACCAAGCACTGGGGCAAGAAGTCCCACTTGGGACAGAAGTGCAGCAGGAATCAGTGTTCCAGTGTGGAGTTAGTTCTCTGTAATTGTGCTACCTTTAACTCAGTGAGAAGAAAAGGTACTTTTAGAAGTTTAAAACAAACTACACGAACCAATCCTAAAGTAACCAATCTCTTTCCATTTCCTAGAATGAAAGTCAAGGGTGATAAGTTCAGATCCAAATGTCTCAAGTCAGGTGAGACGAATCCCACCTTCAGGGCATAAGATGAGGGAGAGGTAAGGATCAAGCCTCTAATAACTACAACGAATTCATAGCAATTGAGAAATGCCTTTTTCTTATCCATGTATTCCAGCCAAAGTAAGGAAAAAACACATCCCTCCCCCTGCCAGAAGTACAGAGGTACCACTCGTCTGCACAGCACAGATTAACACCATCTCCTACGACAATCTATAGCATCTCATACTTTCAGAGCAATTAGTAAACAGACTGTTTTAAGCATTTAAAAATTATAACCCTGCTCCTGCTCTCCTCAAAGCCTGTGACACAATGGCTAACATTCTTAGCAGATAAGGTCTTTTTATGGCATCATAGACTTACTCCAGCCTAACTCCTCTTCCTTCCCACTTTGCAGTTACCTGGTTACATTTATAAAAAAAGAAAAGAGCAGCATTTCTCAAAACATTTTCAGCACCATTTAAATTTGCATGATCTCGTCTGCCTGTGATGGGCTGAACAATTTGTCAGTCACATCTGTCAATCACTGTTCCTTAAATGCAAGAGTCTAACTGAAGCAAAGAGGCAGAAATGAAGGTCTGGTACTCACTTTCTCAGCACTGCAATTTCATTCTCTATGCTGCTTTCCTTTCCCTTCAGTGCCTTCTTGGGAATGCATTTGACTGCAAAGAGTTTCCCACTCGCTCTCTCTTCAGCCAAAACAACTTCGGAGAATGCACCCCTGAAAGGAGAGAAGAAAGGCCTGGGTTTAAAGTGGTGCTTTTTCTTTGAAAGCTGTTAAATGAAACACAACCATCGAATATAATGCTTCTGGTGTGCTTTGGAAGCTGCTCTTGTTAAACACCGAAATGACATACGAAACCTCTTTCTTTGCCCTTACAAACATGTGGAGACATTCACATTCATGCAAAACATTAAAGGCTTACCAAACACAACAATTTTAATAAAGAACCACAGCCCAGCAGAGATAGGAGCAGAGCTTGAAAATGAGAAAGTACCATTTAGGTACACAGGGGCATGGACCATAGTCTGGCTGCTGACTTGGTGGATGATGCACTTTTCCCTTCTCTGAGATTTTTGGAGGTTAATTCACAAAGCAGCACAAAGTCCCCAGGACTAAGTGACACACCAGTGCCAGGAGTGCTCCTAGTTCCTCAGTCACCACAAGAGGTCAGGGCCCCCACTCTGGTCCTCCCAGGCTGCCCAGAGCTTCTCCTCACCACTGGATCAACCCTGACTCAGACTGCGTCAGAATTTCTCTATGTGTACAGCGTTATTCCACAACACAAACTGATGTGTGTAACCACTAAAGCCAAAGAATTGGATTAAATCACATGCCCAAATGTTGGCCTTAGTAGCAGCCTCCCTATGGTTACCCCAGAGAGGGTTACACAAACAAAGAAACACCATCACAGCAGCCAGTCACTAATTGCCAAGAGTGGGCAGTGCCTCTCCTTCATTAGGTTATTTCATAACAGAGTATTATTTCTTGCACTGTCAGTGCTTCCTCCCAAGCCTCTGGACCTGACCGAGAAGAGGCCAGGAAAACGTTACAGTCAGTACTATACACACATTTTTTCAGTTCCCAGAGTTTTTTGTGCATCAGACACTGCTACTCTGGCCAGACCTTGCTGTGTTACATTAGGACCATCCTTATATTCTGGAACTTGTTACTGGTTTAGCAGCAAGGAACTGGGCCAGACAGAGCATTGACCTGATGAGGAACAATAAATCATTGTTCCTATTCACCAAAACTTCCTCCTGAAGCACACACTTTGTCCAAGAGAGATCAGATCCAAGGACTTGTCTAGCCCAATGACAACTGAAGGATCAGGTAGAGCAACCTGGTCTAGTGCCAGATGTCCCTTGCCCATGGCAGGGGGTTGGAACTATATGATCTTTAAAGTTCCTGCCAACCCAAACCATTCTTTGATTCTATGATCTACTGGCTGAAGGTTTGTGTTTTATTTATAAGAAATAAAAATAGTCTTTCCCTTATTATTTCCCCTCATCAGCAGATTATTCTGCTCTCTTACGTAGCTCACTCTGATAAATGCTGAGGAGGGTGCTGAGCAAACCCAACCATGCTCCAGCCTACTCTCAAAAGGTTAATGTTTGGTCACAGCCTCATTTGTCTACCACCAACTTTCTCTGGCTTTCACTCCCCACAACTGCTGCTCATCTAGATGTTTGTGGATAAACAAAAGAATTTCCTTTCCTGGACAGGCTCCTCCTTTTTAAGTCATGCACTTGGATGACACAACCAGGCGGCTGTGACCTCACCAACAGCTCCCGAGTTGCAAAACAGCCACATGAATCATTAAGTGGATAAGCAAAAGGAAGAGGTTGCTGCTCTGGAAACAAAGTCCCTGTTTACCCAGAAATGCTTTTGTAGCCAGCAGATAGGGAAATAGTGATAGGAAGTTTAGGAACGTATGAAAAAAGATTTTTGCATGCTGTTATACAGCAGATGTTTGACAGCTTGTCTACATGGGGCAGTGATCCTATGAACCAAGAATGTTTTACCTCATTTTTACTAAAAAGGACAGAATATGGCAACATTTATGCCACTGGGAGTAGCAGAATGATTCACTGTTTTCTGCTTTGTATATAAGCCACCACAGCATGTCAGAGCATCACAGGTTCCAATTTAGGGTGCACACAACTGATCCAAATGGCTTGCACAAATAAGCCACCCAGAGTGTTTTTAATTGTGTTCTTTGCTTTCCTGTTATCGACAGCCCTAGCCATTCGATTTACCAAATAAGGTTTTCATCCTGACCCTCATGCTTGGGACAGCCAGACCAGAACTGCAATAAAACCCTTTTGCTGGAAAGCCCTAAGACCTCTCGGTGCTTACCAGCTTTGGTTGCAGACCAGAGCACTCAGAAACTCACAGGGCTGCTCCCAGTTATATTTCATGAACCCCTTAAGTCCCATCTGCTTAAGCTTTCAACACTGCACTTCGCTCCAGCTGTGTCTTGAACAAGCTCCTTGCCTTCAGTTAAATGCTGTTAGAAGCTGCAATATTCGCACCAGTCGTTTACTGATCACACAGTTCTCTTGGTGTTTATGATATTGTAAAAACACAGGGAGCTCCCATCCCAATCTGTGTTTCGTTGCTGATCTCAGACAACAAAATAGTGGAAATCCCTTTATTTCCCCTCTACACAATACAGCCAGCTTTGCAAAGCACCTCTATTTCAGCTGGCTCCATCATTTCACTGTTTTTCTTCCTCCACTTAGCAGGACAGACATGATTTCACTGGTTGTAAAGAGCCTCTGGGAATTTAAATGAAATTTTTTGGGGGAGCTCTGAGATACTCATGAAACCCTATTCCCTATGTCCTTAACAACCTTTCTCATTAAAGCATGAAATAACCTGAAGCTCAGCTAAAGTGTTAGGTCACACGTCAATCCTGGGCACTGATGGGGTGCTTTTTTAAACTGATTTTTATATGAGGCCATGGCATGAAATTGCTAGTGCTGGGAAGAGTTCCCAGGCAATGGGAGCGGGAGAGCTGGGGTGGATCTGCTGGGAAGGCAGGAGGGAGATGTGAGGAGGCAGAAGGGAGGCAGTCTGCACTATCCTGTGCACTAGATACGCTCATGTGCTCACAGAGCAAGGGAGGGGGCAAAGCCACAAGTCAGTGCAGAGAAGAAAGAGAAGTGCTGGAAGGAAAGAGAAGGAAGGGAACAGATGCAGACAGGGATCAGAGTGTTAAACAGGGACTCAGCAATATAGGGAAAGAAGAAAGAAATGGTGGGAAGGAGCACCAGCAAGGGAGAGGCAGCAAAGGTACTCCTGGAGTCTGCTGGAGTTAGGGAAGAGTCAAAAATAATACTGAATAGATGGGCTAGCAATTGCCATAATATCAAACATGCAGCTGAATTCATTCACCCTTAATGATACAGTCCAGCCTCCACTAAACCCCTCTTGACTCAGGCATGAATAGGTGAACACTAGACAGCAAGTCAGAAAGACAAGCTGCTCATTTTCTTGCTAACAGCAATATATCCTACAGCAAATCACCACCTCCTCAAAAAAGTTTCCCAGAACTACCAGCAGGCTTGCTAAAGATTTTTTTTCCCCAACAGGAATTAATATTGCCTTTAAAATCATGATATTAATGAAGAAAGCAATTTATCTCTAAGAATTAATTACAATTCTTTATTGAGGTTTAAAATTTATTGCGTGCAAAGTTCTATAAAGAACTTTGGGGTTGGAAAATATTGCATTTTACACTGTCAACATGACAGAACTTTTGTGAAAAAACCATGGCTTCTGTTAAATCAAGCAGTATTGCATGATAAAAAGGAAAAAAACCCCCAGCTGTCACACTGTTATAAAGATTTTTTTTTCAATTGGGAAAAGAGGTTAACTAGTTAAAAGTCACGGTTGTAAATGTGTCTGCAATGGTTGGGATGCACCATTCCCTTCAGCTGGGAAGGAGGTAATTGCAACATTTCTAACAACCCCAGGGACAAAGTTTTGGCCTCTCTGAAGAGGAGCTTCAAAATCCTTCTGGAATTTTCCCTGTCCTGCCTGCAGATCATAGCAAACAAGTAAAAAAGTATCATGGCTTTGAGGAAGCAGGACAGTGGTGGAAATGGGTAAGCAAGAAACTTCTGCAAAATGAAACCACTTTTAGCTGCCAAAATCTGTGTGCGCCTACAACCTACTTCTGAAAGTTTTGACCATATTATCATTTACCCTGGAGGAACTGCTCTTTTCAAACTTCTAATTAAGGCATGGAATAATTGTATGATTTAGATAATTTCCATATGAATTTGGAACAACGTAAGGAAAAAAAAATTAGGTTAAAGGACTTGATGAGTGACATTGAGATAATGGCAAATTCTAGAAGGTACTTGAGATGTTTTGATTCCTCCCTCACCCCTTTGCACACACCTGGACTATGTAGTATCCTATGAGATGCCAATCTTTTCGAGTTTTAATTAATTTAAATTATTTCTCATGCATTATTTTTCTTTTACCTAGATTTAAAGATTAGAATTTCAAGATTAACATTGGAATATGAACATTATTCATACCCAAAGAGACAGGATTTTCTATGAGAAAGCAGTGGTTGCAAGGCTAGGCTATCCTGCAGATCAAAGCAAAATAAAGAACAAGTAAGTTTTTCCTTCTTCTGTTGGAACTCTAATTTAATATGAACACTTAATTTCTGAAATACAATGAGCAGCATACACTGTGACAGCAAATCTGTTCTCATTCAACAAAAAAAAATTGCTGTGACAAAAATACTGACAAAATGAAGACAAAGAGCTGATGGAGGGATAAAACTTCATTTTTTCCATTCAACCTCCACGTTATGCAGTTTTCCACTGCATTAGCAGGTGCTCTGTCACTAAGTCAACAGATATAGCCAGGAAACAGATTTCACATCTTCAGGCTGCACATAGCTAATGTTCTTAATTATGATACAATTGGCTTTCCATGTGTACTTTGCCCTGGCCAAGCCAGGGAAAAAAAATTAGTGAACACTCAATGTCTGAAAAATATACCAAGTCCATCCCCTCTGAGACAGGAGACTGACTGAATCCAAGTGAGACCAACCACACTAAAGGCCATTTTCATAGTATGGCTTTGGCAACCACACCCAAATGCTGCTCCTTGACTGCCCAAAGAAAGGTGACTTTGGACTGCACCAAAAACAGTGGCAGGTATGCAGGGAAAAAGTCTTCACCAGCATTTTCATAGCTTTCTCCATGGGCCTCAGGGAGTTAACTGTGGGATGAGCTCAGGCTCTGTGTAACCAGCACACACCAGGGAGATTCTGGTCCTGCAGACCACTTTTCTACTAAGCCATTTTTCTGCACACCTCATGTTCTCTCTTTTGGGTTTTTTAAAAATTTTCTACTCAGTTGTTTTCATAAACACCTTCTCACTCTCCTCACACATGATCCAGGTGTGTCCCAACATAAACCCAAACTGAAGCTGGAAATAAAGATTTTCATTCCAAAGTCATGTCCATCAGTGTTCTGACAGCTACATGAAAATTAATTTACAATTTAACGTTCAATAGCTCGGTGCTGTCTGAACGCAAAGTTAAAATGAAGCATGGAGGGGGTTTTTAGCCAGCCAAGAGGAAACGGGAAGGACTTTGGGACAGTGCTACAAATGGTATAGAAACCAAATTCCCTACGTATTCCCAAGAATCAAATATAAATTCATGGGAAAAGCTGACTAATCTAGTTGCAGGCATCTATTCTTTAGAGCACAAATACTTTTTCTAGCTATTTTCATTCATCAAACACACAGTTCCAACCCTGCAGCCCCTTCTATGGCAATGCTTCCTCCGCCTGGGCAAGAGCACAAAAACTGGGATCACTGTATTAACACCGGTATTTTTAGCCTCCCTACTCATTTAACTTCCACTAAGCCTCCCAGCCACAACTGAAAATGCTGTTTTGTACCTTGGGGCCCACTCTACCACCAGACATGGCCCTGCCCTGGGCTGTGTCCCACCCTGGTTCCCCTCTCCAGGGCTGATCCCGGTCCCTGCCCCCAGTGATGACCCCATGGAGATGCCTGATGCCACAGGCTGGGTCTCCAATTAACCCATTACAGATGATGAACAGCACTTCCCACTGTGCCAAAATGCTGTTGCTATATCCTGATGGACTCTCCAACAACGGCAAGGGGCACAGATACTCTTTGCTGGGGGTTCCTGTAGCAAGAAGCTTCTTTCTGGAGCACTGACACCTTTCTCTGTGCCCTGAGCCACTGCCCCATTCCCATTCCTTAAGAATTTTGTCCAAGTTAGGAGATATCTTAAAACCACTGTGGGCTTGCAATGGGCAGCCACAGTGTGCGAGGACCCTGGGAGTCACCATGCCCAGGGATGGGCAGCACATCCCCAACTCCAGACTTAGCTTTCCAGTCATCCTGCTGCTTCCCCTTTAACAAAATGTTTGGGAGGAAGTAACCCCATCAATACCCAGATCTCTGCTGGGACTTATAGCCACAACCGTACCAGAGACACCCAACAATATCACACTCCAGGCAGAGCTTCTTCTTTCCCCTCCTTCTTCTTTCCCCAGCTTTGTTTCCACTCACCATTTCAGTCTGCAACAGAATGAGCAGCACAAAGCTTTGATCTTGTGTAGTCACCAAGAGTTTTTCTATTTGTTTGGATTTAACTTCTATTTTTTTGGGGTGCTATTATCCACAGTTACAACAGCTTAGTGTTTTGGCAGTTTTTGTCACCAGAGTCAGCTGCGAGAATTTTAATGCCCATTTGAGGCTTATTATTTCTTCTAGTTTAGCTGCTCAATATTTAGTAATCTCAGGGGAAAAAAGCCCACCCACTAAAAGAACTAGGATTAAGATTGGAAATCCATGTCAGCTACTTATAGGAAAGCTACTTAGAGGAAAGAGACTTCTATGAAGCCTGAAAACACCGATTTAAAGTTACACATAGTAAAGCATGAATTTATGACAGTACAGTCAAGGTGGTTTCCTTCACAACCCTGGACCACCCTCACCAGCAGGCAACAACCTCCTCAGAAGGCAACAATCATTTTCACCCAAGGAAAAAATCCCTGGAAATGATGTGAACCATTCTGCAGCTGGAATTAGCTCTTTACTCCAGGATGAATTCCAAGGTCACAGCAGGGCATGGCACAACCACCAGCACCTCTTGTCACTCCAACTCACACATCAGCAGGGTGAAGGCACCAAAACACACCATCAAGGAGACTTCTGGGCAATAAATGCCATCAGGTGCAGAGCAGAACAAGGCATACAGGCTTCAGTTCCATAAAACTTGGGTTCAAAGATGAATGAACCACACAAAGCACAGAAATAAGGCCAAAAAGGAAAAGTTTCTGAAGAACCTCTTCCCTTTCTGAGATGAACTAATTTGCTTGAGCTGCCTGCTGTATGCTAATTTAATAGGATGCTATGCAGTCTGTTCTGAGACAGTGATGCATGGATGCTAAAAAGGGAAACTGGCCCAGCTCAGATCCCCAGTCATGTTTGTTATTACAGTCATCTTCTTTCCTGAACTGTTTGCTCCTTTCTGATTAATCCTGACCCCTATTAGAAAGAGAAGTATTGTCTTTAAAGGCCTATTACATTTACATTACATCCTCTGTGGCAGTCACAGTAAAGCTATCAAGAATCAAAAGAAAAACATACAGTTCTCTGTGCTGAGATCTTCCTTCCATTATACGCTTCACAAATGAGCTGTTAAGCAGGTTTTTTTCCCCACTGATGTTCACTTTTTTTCCAAAGTGAATATTTAAGTACCTTTTTTCCACTTTCATCTCATGAGTCAAAGGGAGCTCCTTGTCTCCCAGGATTTATCTGATGGCAGCATTCTCACAAGAAAATAATCTTTTTTTCTTCTAGTAATGACCTCAAACCTTTCTAGAGGTGTAAGTGATCTCCATTTTTTTTTTCCAAAGCATTTCCCTATTCCACTGACATATGCAGGGTCTATTATTTCTGGAGATCTTATCTGGCCAGATAAAACAGATTACACCAATTTGAAAAAGCATGGTTCTTCTTCTTTCTCCACATGGAAACTCAGGATCTGTCACACTGTGACATTCTCCAAGAGGCTGAATCAATTATGGAACAAGTAGATAATCTTGCACCTTGCAAAGCAAAGCAAGTGCAGACACTGTAGTTTTGCTTCCAACAATTCCTGCATTCCTTCTACAGAGGGTTGCAATGAAGGTGGAACTAGCCACTGCCTAAGGATCAAAAAACTTTGCAGCTGTGACTAAATCTTGGGAAACTCCCATTTAGCCAGCAGTTTCACCTAAAGGTGTCTGGAACTGCAAAAATGCAAGATGCAAAAGTCTGCACAGCACCTCATTCATTCAAGTGGCATTTCTATCTTTGCAAAATAAAGCCACAGTGTCAGTTCTGGTAGCCTTCCCCAGTGATCACAGGCAAAGGACTGTATCGCTTGAGCTGTGATTTTCAAACACCAACCCTGCCTTTCATGACCTGCACTGCCCATCCCACAGATGAGGGACTTGAGGAACAGGAACTACAGGGACTGGTGTGACACCTGGGGACATGGTTTGCTGGTGAAGATGGCAGCATTAACAGCTGGACTCAGCGGTCTTGGAGGTCTTTTCCAACTTTAACAACTCTGTAATTCTTCTTATTTAATTTTAATTACTTAAAAGCTGGCAGCTTTGCATAATCTGAAAGTGCACATTCCTGTTGTACTTTGAAAAGCATCTCCAACAGATGCTTACATCCTACCCAAAATTAATGACAGCACACTATGTGGCTGTAGGATCCTTAACCCTGTCCACCAAAAGCTCCCTGTTCCATTTGCTGCATGGCTCTGGTTACAGAGATCACCTGAGATGCCCAGACATTGGTGCAGATGATCACAGCATGGTTCCTGCCTATTCTAAGGGCAAATTTAGGTTAGATAACCGCACTATGAAACCACCACACATCTCCTAGGATCTGCCTCTTCCATTTTAATGCTTCAGATCCAATGTAGAGCCCCAGTCAGGAAGCACCTCCATGAATGTGATGAGCAGCCACTGAGAGAGGAGGCCACAGCGTTCAGAGCTGTCCCAAGCACAGCTGAACAACTCCCATTGTCTCAGAGCCCTTCTGTGCCTCTGTGAAGCTCTAATTGGCTTGTTCTCATCCTGTTGTCTCAGCCAGTCCTGCATATCCATTTTAAATATCTGGACTAAAAATGATGTGCATTTTGTATCCTTGCCCACTACAAGTTGCATATTAGAATTTAAAAAAAAAAGAGCAAGAGGAAGGCAATTCAGTATGGTGGAATACAAATAAATTGTTTTACAGCTCAGAACTTAGCTCTGGTAGGAAAAGGCACAACAGGATATTCAGAGCTCTATCTGCAGCTTTACTCCCAATGGCCACCTCTCCAAACACTAGGAAGTGTGTTGGCTTTTCTACTCCCCAGCCTCTTCACTCGTATCCACATGCGGTTCCATGTCTGAGCTGAGGTACATTAAGAAACTCAGCAAACTGGTTTGCCTAGCAACCAGCAAGCTTGAAAATAAACACTCTGGCAAAGATTATTTCACTGTCACTGCACACGTTACCAAGGCCTTTGCAACTCACAGATACTTCTGCAAAAAGAATTGCCACACACTTTGCACGTGTGCCACCCTTGCTCCTCCTCATGAAAACTCAGCGCAAAAAGGGGTTTTCTTTCAGCTTCTGCTGATGAGGAATTTATCCATGGCTCCATTTGTATGGTGCTTTGTTGAGACTACTGAGCTTACCTGCCAAATAGATTCAGCACCATCACACCTTTCCTCCCATAAAGTCATTGTCATGAACCTCCACACTGCTCTGAAGGCACATCTTTTGATGTCATGGAGTTATATAGGGATTGGCAAAAATGAAACTCCCCAGGGAGATGTGAGGAACCAGAAGTTGCACCAGCTTCCATCCAAATCCTGCCCAGCCTAAGCATGGATCCAGATGAAGCAGGGAGCCAGTGAGGCCTGGCAACAGTGATCCCCTGAGCTCATCCCAGGCTTTTAACAGCAGGGAAGGGCAGTGGCCCCTGCAGCAATCCTGTCCCCTGAGGATGGGAGCCATCCCTGCCTTCTGCTGCCTTGCCTGTGTGATGTTAGAAGACAGGGAATGAGGCAATGAGCCCTTCCAGCGCAGCAGAGCTGCATGAGAGCAGCTGAGCATATCAGAGAAACACAGCAGAGAAAAGGTGCTGGTGTTTTCTGCATTTCATCTGAAAGGAGGATGGACTGCCCTGCCCAAAGAGTTCAGTCTGGTCCATGGAAGCAACAAGCTGTTGAGATGGTCCATGGAAGACACCAGCAGTGAGACAGACACTGACATGTCTGTCACATTGTTCATAAAGTCTTCAGAGTCCTGCTTTAATAGCAACTGTTTTAGTCTTCATAGAAAACAATCCTAAGGGATTTGCCAACTCTGCTGTTAAAGAGGAAAAGACTGAAGTCCTACAGATTTCCCAGGGCAAGCTGCTGCTCCTGACCTTCACCTTACTCACCAGAGCCATGAGAGACTGGGACTACCCACAGCTCCAGCACACAGTAAAACTCATGCAGAGCCAGGCTACTCATGCCTCAGCCTTCACCTCCCATCCTCCAGTGAACAACAGCACAGGGGAAGCCATCTCAGTGCCTCAACCAGCTCATAAACACCAACCAAAGCCAACTGCTGCATAGGGATGTCCTTCTGTGTTGGAAAACTTCAGCAGAAACAATCTGACAGCAACGCTGATTCTTTTTATCTGAAATGTAATCACAGCACATTATAGTCTCATAATACAATGGCGAGTTTCCTAGGAGATGACTGCCACGCGCCCTGACTATTTTTAAAAATGAAGTTTCTCAGAACTCATTTCCATCTCGGGTTGACATGCTACACACACACATTGACACTGCCACCACTGTGCTTCTCATCCATCGTGGGGGTCCAGATAACCCAGCCCAGACCTTGGACAGCAGGGATGAGAGGCACCACACAATAGCCCAAGAGCTGATGAGGGTGGGAAGAGGAGAACACAACTCTTCAAACCTGACAGCAGTAATTTCTGTGTTTCTTTGGAAGCTGTTGCAGAATTTCATTAACAAAAAGGAAGCAGGATATTATCTTCCCAGATGACCTGCACTCCAGAAGCTTAAAGAACCCCAAAAGGATTGCAGGAGAACACTGGCAGAGTGACCAGGAACAAGCAGGATTGCAGGAATATCTCTCCCAATGCACTGCAAAGGTTACCTGAAAGCCAGTTCCCAAAAATACCGCAAACAACAGGCCACTGGCAGCAAGCTGAGGAGCCAAGCTCTGCCTGGTCCAGCTGGCAAAACCTGCCACAGGTTGTGTGAGGTACAGATGTGGTCTGGCTGGTACACCAGCCCACTGAAGAGATGGGCTGCAGAGTACTCAAAACAGGTTAAATTAAAGAAAAAAAGCTGAAAAGATTCCATAAATTTGGCTTCCTGGGGAGCTTTTGCTTATTGTCATGGAAAAGGTTTGAAGGGGAGGATGGGTTGGACACTCGATGCTGACAGCAAGGGTACAAGTTGATCCCTGGAATTTAGGAATAAATCAAAATGAGACAGCATCTCTGCTCACCATGATAATATGGGGAGGTTCACCATGAAGAAATAATCTTTGAGTCCATTAAAACATGACAGGTCAAAAGGATGTACGTGAAATTGCTGGAATAGCAGAAAAAACATGGTACTTCCTTGGGGAAAACAGTTTTGCTTTCTTCCAGGGGTAGGACTTTAATTTTAACAAAGAGCGTACGAAATGGAGCTCACGTAGCACAAGACTTCCTCCCACCCTGTTTATCCCCAGTCTCCAGCAGTCAGAGATCCAGGAGAGGGATCTCTGTTCAGGTGACAGTTGCACTGACCCATCATGTCTCACCTACCTGTCCTGTACTAATCTCTGTAATTCATTTTCTCCAACCCATTTACACTTTAAATTTCAGTCTCCTGCAGAATTAAGCACAATGAAGTACAAATTAAATGAGAAAGTGTTCTTCTTTGTTCATACTAAATTTGATGCTCGATAATTTCTTTCCATAACTCTCTAGTGAAAGACATTTTAAATACTTTAAGTAACCAACTGCTTCCCAGTATCACATAATGGGTTGTTATCACAAATAGACTGAAAGGTTTTTAAACTACGACTAGAGGTTGGTGCTAGAAACAATCAGCAAAAGGAGTCTGCAAGAACTGGATTCCCCCTCACTCTCCATGGCAAGAAACTCTCAACCTATAGTAGAAGACATGAGACGAACCCAGAATTCTTAGGAAAGAATTACTTTTTACACTGTGTTAAATCTTCAGTGTTGTGCGTCATTTTAAAAGAATACTTGTAAATATTAGTTAAGTTGTTAAAACAAGAAGTGAGAAGGTCCTGGGAGACAGAACCAGGAGAGTTAAAACTTGCAGGAGGCATAAGCACTGTTTGAAAATATTGATGCTGGAAACACAGACCAAATATGTACCCCAGGTAAAGAAATTCTAGAAACAGAGAAGTCTGGCAGCCTTAGCAGCCAGGCAAGAGAAAGTGAGAAGTGTGAGAAGTAAGACAACATCCTCAAACCCAGAAATTGTATGTCCAAATGAGGAAGCAAAAATGGACTTCAAGTTCCGGTGGCTAAATTATAAGAACTTCAAAAGGTGGGGAAAAGCACCTAAACAACAGTTGCACCAGGCAGGGAACTCAATAAAGACTTATTCTGTGCATGTGAGAAGTCAGATGTTGCCACATAACTGATGGACCAGGAAGAAAACAAGTACAGAAGCAGCATGAATAAACCCACATGACTACAGCAAAAAAATCTGGGGTTTTGGATCATATGCTTTTCTTCCATATGTGATCATGGCAGGGAGGTTTGGGAATATTCTCTCACTGGAAACCTTCTTTACAAGGTTGGTAGAAGGGGTTATAGACTGGGCTGACCCAACCATTCCAGGGGAATGCGAGCACAAAACACGGGCTGGAGTCTCCCCCTTAAAGCTTTATGGGGTACCCAACATTTAGAAGGCAGCTAATGTGATGTAACCTTAGAAAAGGGATGTAAAAAAATTATTCAGGAGTTACAGAGTACTCCAGATTAGCAAAACTGACATCAGCAGCTCAGTAAAAACTATACTGAAGTGTATCCCTCTCACCAAAGATACAATTATTGAACACTATGAACAATCTGACAGATTGAGGCTTTTGAAAAGGAAACCAGGCTTCATAAACGCACTGGAATACTCTGGAAGGGTCAACAACCACACAGATGAGAAAATGCTGTTAATGTGGTTTATTTAGATTTTAATGGGGTGCCTCAATGCAGGATCTCTGAGCAGATGGGCTGTCAGGGGATAGGAGAAACTTCTTGCAAGAACAAAGAACTGGTTAAAAGATAGAAAACATGGAATAAACGGTAAATCCATTTAATATCCAGTGTTAGGGGTCACTAAGAAAGCAATCTGCCTCAGCCTGAAGGCTTTGTGTTGTTGAGATCCTTCTCCTTGCCTCAGGATATGGCACCAGGGAGGGTGACAGTGACGATCAAAATTATGGAACAGCCCCATTATGAGGAACTACTGAATCAACTGCAACTTTGCAGCCTGGAAGGGAAAACTGAGGGGGGCAGAATAAAGCTCTGAGTGGAGCAGGGAAGGTGGTCACTGTCCCTTCTAAGGCAAGGATGAGGTGACAGCACATGAGCATAGTAAGAATCCACTTCAAAACACTTCATCCAGCTTCTCTGCAGAGGAAACAGTGGCCATTAACAAGGATTCAGAAAACAACTAGATAAATACTGATCATAAAATTAATCCCAGACCACTAAAGGCACCATTTGAGTGTCAAAAAATGCCTGCACACATCTCATAGAATGCTAGGGGAGTACCCATGGTATTATAATTACATTATTGCTAAATGCTGACCTATACATTCCTCCCCAGACATTGTCTGCAGGGAGGGGGCACTGCATGAGCTGCATGTTTGGTCTGACCCAGTGCAGCTGTTCTTAGGGTCGATAAATGCAGTGGAGCAGCAGCAAACAGCAGCTCATAGGCATAAATTCAAAATGCATGGATAGTGAAGCAATCACTGAGACAGACAGGAACTTCCTTAGCGTTAAGTCATGGCAAAAAACAAGCAGAAGTGCATGTAAAATACTGTCTAATTCCAACATCTGCATTTTCACCTAAGCGACCCAGTCATCTAGTAGTACATCAGACATGTAGTAATAAAGACAACCTCTGACTTCAGAGGAATTAAATTAGCAGAGAATTACCGCAAGATGTCCAGGGAAAACACAGTTTTGAAAGCCACATCAAAAATACATAGAGGAAAGAGTCTCTGTAATCTTCTTGGACTGATCTCTGTGGAATAAACAGAGCCCCTGTCTTCCTTTATTTTTGCTCTAAGTGATGGGCCTTTTATTACCACTGCATATAACAGTCATCTCTTCCTTGTGGGACCAGAACAGCTAGTTAAACTAAAGTTCACATCCCAAGGTTTAAATGGCATACATCAATTTGCCTTTGCATCCCTTCAGCTAGAACAGCCCAAACCCTCACAATTTCTCGTGCATTTATCCTTACAACACCCTCATGGGATTAGGCAGTGCTGTCACACGTATGAAATACATGGGAACTAGGGCAAGGAAGGTCATAAAGCAGATTAACCCCAGGTCTCCCCAGTCCATCACCCATTACTGAACTTGGAGATGGTCTTCACATGCTGCCAGATCACACACAGCCTCTAATTCCCACATCTTTTGCTTTAGCCCTTCTTCTGTATCACAGGCTGCTGTCCCCACACTTTTATCATCTCTGATAGGCCTAAAGCTTAGTTCTTCCCCAGAAAAGAGATTCACTAAAAGGCCGGCATCATTTCCCCCCCATCTTGCCATGAAAATTTGGAATTGCAGAAGTGCTTCTCGCTTTCTACATCACAGGCTGCTAAAGCTGCAGTAAACAAGCAGAATCACCAACCCCACAAGTGGAGCAGTAAAGTTGTTTATTGGACCCCCATATTTGGCACTGAACTTATCTTCCTAACTTTAGCAGGATAAATACCCTTTCGTTGAGTTGCCATCAGAGTCTTTACAAAGAAGCAAACCTTTTCTCTTTGTTGACAAAAGCCTCGGAGTGGCACACACGAATGTTAGCAGGTGTTCATATTTAACTTGTCTTTGTGGGTTTTTTAAGGCTGAGATGCATATAGTGATTGAGAATTACTGTTTATTCATTTCTGTGTAATAGGAGAAGCAGCATTTCATCTGTCTCATCCATATTTAATAGCTCCAGGCACAACAACCATGAAAGGTCTATTTTTCTCCCACTAGGGAAAATATTATTATTATTACTACTACCATGGCTGCATCAGTATTCTGAAATTATTCATCCCTGGCTTTCTATATTATTTCCATGTTATCTGTGGGCCAGGTCCTTTCCTGGTACTTATCTGAGTTACTGTGCTGATGAAGCTATACTGATTTATGCTACGCTGAGTCACATCAGCAAAGGACAGAGTCAATTCAAAGCTTTTCAAAGCTTCTTGGCAGTACAAACTCGAGTGAATTTTGCTGCCCTAAGTATGGGAAGGAACCCTTAGAAAGCTACCTATTTGCTGCTCCTGCTTTTACCAGGAATCTTGTTTAGGGAGGTCCTCTCCTCTCCCCCAGGATGAGCTCTACCATGTCCATTTTCACACTTACCCATCTGGCACACACACAGGGTGAATGGTGGGGCCAGGGACAGTCTCCGCAGCTTTTCCATATGTCACTTATGCCTGGAGAACACCTCTGCTCCCAAAATGGCCACTAAATACAAAGGATGGCACCTAATTTCCCCCCAGCAGAGCAGGGCAGCTCAGGGTCTATTCTGACAGGCTATGCATTGCCCTGTTTATCCCAACATCAAGACAGGATGCAACTCCAGTAAACTAGAGGCATCCCTCCAAGCATCATCCAATAAATCACAACAGCCTGGACTAATACATGGTCCAGAGTGCCATTTATCCAGTTCAGCTGAAACAGAGGAAGTATAATTATGCAAGCAGTTTTTTCCCTTCCGAGTGATAAAAGAGGGCCTCAGCGGGCTCCAAGGAAACCTCTTCTTCCTCATCTGACCCTGGACAGCCTCCAGCACACCTAGAAACCATGCAATGCCAATTCCAACCAAAGCAGTTAAGACATGGGTTTTTTCAGGTATTTGTTCCTGGGGAAAATGTTCCCTGATAGTATGCCATTAAAATGTTAATCATAAAGCTGCTGAGGGTCCCTTCTCCAGGAGGTCACTCGTCCAAACACAGTGTCAGCAGTCCCTGGCACGTTACCACAATTTGTTTACGCAGCAAGAAACAAATTTCGTAGGTTCAACCCAGTCAGGTGCTGCAAAGCTCACGAGCAGGAACTGAGATAGGTCCCTCACGAACAGCAGCTCTGCCAGGGAGCTGGAAACACATGGGCAGCTTCACACAGGAGGTTTGCCCTTCCCAGGGCAGGACTGATGAGTGCTGGTAGCACAAGGGTGACACTGGAGCAGGCACCAGCAGGATGCTTGATGGATCTAGAGTTGCCTGTTTAGTCTTAACTCCAATTCAGGAAAGGAAAAAATTCACCCAATATCCCCCATATTTTTTTTCAGCCTTATATGACTAAAGAAGCTAAAATATCCCATGTTAAACACATTTAGGGGCTGAAAGTTATGATGAAAGCAACAGCACTGCAGAGGATATATATATATCATATATATATATACATACATATATACACACATAAAAAGAGACACATCTTTTTTCCTATTACTTGTAGCTTGAAGATAGAAAAAGATTGGGGGTGGAACACTCGTTATCCCCTTTCCTCTGCATGTGTAGTTCTCATTAGGGCCAATTAGGATGATAATCACATCTGAAAGGAGGCTACAAGCCAACCCATGTGATCAAAGCAGAAGTAAACACAACTCCGGAGAGCTTAGGGAGCATATGGTTTCCCTTGCCAAGTTCTCCAAGCTCGTATCTGGCTTGATTCTACCAGAAAGCTCAGTCCTATGCAGCATTTTCTGGGAGAGCATCCCACCTGGGAGGAGATGGGGTGGTACCATGGGTCTTCAGGGACCCATGAACGTGTGACAGGTCTCAGCAGGCAGGAGGAGAGAAATTAATTGCTCTTTACGGTGGTTTTTTTTCCATACCTAGCATAAGGCAGTACAATTTCTGCATTAGGAATCAATATGTTGCTCAGGGTGAAGTTAAAGAGAAAATCCATCTGAGTTCAGTGAAAGCAGACCCTGCACTCTCAAATGCCTTTTCCACCCTCCTTCCCCAGGGTAAAGGGGTGACTACAATTTTAACAGGATCGTCTGGGCCAGTTTTCTGCACATTGGTGCTGCCTCAGTCACCCCCATCTCTAATATCAGCGATGCCTTCCCATCCCAGCTGCCTCCCAGGTGACTCCATGCAATTACATTCCTAATTGTGCCACAGTGGTGCTCTCTGGGATGTTACACCACTGCTTAATTTATACATGTCAATTTGGAAGCACAATGCAATGAGAAATTACCCGCATCAGACTCAGAGCAGCTCCTGCCTATGAATAAGTAAGAAGGCAACAAAAATAATTAAGTACTTAACAAAGAGAGAAGATGAGGGAATGCAGGCATCCCTTTAGTGCAACCCTTCCAAATTTTACACGTGCTCAATTTTGAGCTGCTTAAATGGAAGGGCAGAGGTAGCCAACTGCCAGGTTTAATATTGGACATGACATTGCACAGTCTGTGCCTGTTTGGGAACCTATTTCATATTTAAATCTCAATTAAACAGTAGGACTGCCTTGACATTTAAAAATCCAAACAAAACACTTCAAGAGCAGCTTTGCAAAAAGCATCTGTAAAAGCATCTTCTTATTCCACTGACCTGCTCATTCTTTGCATCCTGAATAACATCTTCAGGGTGAGAAAAATAAAAGAAAATAAATAAATTGGGGTGTGTTGATTTTTACCACCATTCTTTTTGAACAGTCAGTCCAACTAAGCAAGAGTGCATTTGGTCCCTCTTGTATATCATCAGCAGAGCACCTGCAAAGATATCTGAGCTAGTTTCGAATTAGGAAAAAAAATTGTTGTGCAGGAGGAAAAATCACCTCATACCAAGCTCTGAATCACCAACGATGATGCTTTCAGACTATCTTGTCCTTTTATACAGCTGATCCCAAGTGACATAAAACATGAGATGAGGGCAGATGCCAGGAGCAGCAGCTGGGGAAATGGGAAAAGAGGAGCTGCATGGAGCATCCTTGGTTCAGGCCACGGACACAAATAAACAGGATTTGCCCATCAGCCATCCCAGTCTGCCACAAGCAAAGTCACAGCACCGGCTGCAGCAGGAGCGGGGTCAGGGAGCCACCTTCTCCTGGGCTGACACTGCTCTTCCTGGATCAACCCCGAGGCAACATGGGGAAGAATGTGAAGAACACCAGAGAAAAGCACCAGGCGTGAGGCAGATTGCTTTTGGTCCCAACGTTTTCTCTGACTCCGAGATTATGGATATTACTGCAGCATGGACAACCTTCCATTCCCCCTGGCTGGGCTGGCGTGCCCCACGCTGCCTGCACAGACCCAAGGAACATTAACAAACAACCCCACATTTAAACTTTCCTACTGTCTGCTTCTCAGTGGCATCACATCAAACATGCTGGTGGCTGCCAGCCCAGCTCTGCGTGCCCAGCTCAAGGCTCCCGACGCCACGGCCAGGCTTGGAAACAGCCCCTTGAGATGCTGCTGCTTGTCAGCCACAAAAATCTCAGCCTGGGTTTCTAATCATTAAACTGCACAAGCACAACCGTAAAGTCATACTCTGCAGGCTTCCAACCCTCCTTTTTTCATGTTTATCTCTAAATGCTACATGCAATCAGCAACTCTGCAAAGGGTTTTTCCTCTTGCCTGAATGGAGATCACCGCAGTGTGCACTTGCCCTGCAAGGGGAGCACTGTGCTGCTCACACACTCTCAGCCACGGAAGTTAAACTGAGCAAGAGAGATAAAGTGGGTTCAGCACTTTCTCTTTTGTCTGCCTAGTGTGGAAATTACAGACCCATCAACCCTAGAAGAGAAGACCCACCACACTGGGTCAGACCAAAGGGCAGTTCTAGCAAAAAACCTCCCAGCTTGTAACAAATGCCTGCATGAAAAGCATAAAAAAAAGTGAAAATTTGGAGATACTATTCCCCTGATTCATTCTCCTGATCTCTCAGGATCAGTAATTCAGACGTTTCCTGGGTGCAAGGGTGCACTGGGACCATGGTGTGCCCACCCAAGCAATGGCCCCTTGCACACAGGTGAGACATTGTCTCATACACACAACATGACAGGGATTTCCATGTTCTGCCAGCTCTCAGACGAGCAACACACTGCAGCTCTGCAGGGAAAAGCCAAAGAAGTGCCTCAGCTGGTACCAGCTGCATGCCATTGATGCTAATGGACTTGTTCTGCTTTATACCAGCTGATGATCTCCCTCTTTTCCCTTTCTGCCTTCTCAACAGATTTTCTGGTGCTCAGTATATAAAATATCCATCAAAAAGGTGGATCTAGTCCAGCAAGTGCTGTGCAATGCCTGTGACACTGGTTTATGTCTGCTAGAGGAAGGTGTAAGAGCACTGCCATAGGGCTGTAACAGAGTACACCAGCCCTGGGAAAGCTTTGTGCTAACCCTTGCTATTTGAATATTGGCTTATTCCTTCAAGACGGGGCTTTCTATCCTTTGAAATCCCTTCGGTTGTTCTAATCCCTGCCAGTGTAATGACTGACATTATGCCAGGGGAAATAGGGTGGGACACACTATAGCCCGTCACCCACTGAACACACTGTCAGTCCTGCTATGGACACTGCTTCTCCATCCTGCTTTAAAGAAAGCACCTGCAGTTATTCCCAGAAAAAGCCAAGTTCATTTTAAATCACTGAAAATGTCAGCAAGCTCTACTTCAGCCACGCTTTCTAACAAATCAGTGACCTCAGTGAAAGATGAAGGGAAGATGCAAACCCATTTGGAGACATGACTCCATATTTCTGCTTCCATCAGTTCATGACTCAAGATGACTTTAGCCCCCATGTGCCTCCTGCCCGCATTTCCAAGTCCTGCAGTCATCAGTGGGTGCAAACCACACGAGGGTTCCCCAGACTGAAGTGCTGATGACATCCCTCACTGGCAGGTGGACTCCAGCAGCACCATCACCCCATGGCGAGTCATTGCCTTGGCTGAGCCGATCCTTTCAAGTCCTTCCAGGTTCTGTTTGTGTGCAAGCAGTGCTCAGTGGAGAGCACGTCCTCCACTGCACAGTGAGCCACAGAAACACTGTCTGTCACAGAAAAGCAGTTTTCTCATTTCCTTATGACCAGGGAAGCCAGCTCCAGCCCCCAGCTCTGATGCAGAATGTCACCAGGGGAGCCATTAAGTATTTATGGTGGGAAGCTCCAGCATCAACCAAAAATACCTCCATGTTGGCAGGACTTACGGGATCAGCCAGTATCTGACAGCCCTATAAACCTTCCCCGGAGCGGGACACAACACAAAACCAAAGGGTTTTCCCTGAATCAAAGATTTAGAGTTCCTACTTTTGTCAGCTAGTGGGTTCAAGTTCCCACACTGATCCCTGCTTGGCAAGAGGAGAGAAGAGGATTCTTATTTTTTCTACCCTCTTTCCGCGTGTGATTAGAGATGGGCCCAGGAGACATGGATTTGCTGGTGAAAACCTCCTGTTTGATCAGTTTAGTGAATTCTGAGAATCTGCAGTTAAAACCTCTAAGTCCAGTACATCTCAATTAGAGATAATCCTAAAACATAAGGTTTGCATGAAGATGTGAGCTTTTTCTGGTGCCTGGAAGGGAAAAAGTGGGAGTTTCTTGTTTTAGTACTATTGCTTATCCTGTCACATTTCATACCAATGACTGAGGTCACGTGCTGTTTGCCCTTCCCTTATTTTATGAAGAAGAAAGTAGAAAGGACACATTTAGAACAGAAAAGAAACCCAAGTAGAACATGGGTCAAATGAAGTTTGGTGCCTATTTTTCCCACAGGAAAATTTGCCAAAGAAAAATTACAGTAAATCCAAGAGGCAAATACAACACTCTACATGATGAAATTTTTTTCCAGTTCCTTTCAAGGCATAATTTGATCATGCAAAATGAGAAAGAGATAATATGTCTCTCTTTGCCCCATAAGTCTGTCACTAAAGAAATTTTCAGCTGGTTTATTCATTTTCAGGCTCCCTGCTCTGATCTTTCTTTCTCCCTTTTATTACCTGTGTTGAGGCTGCAGTGCCACTCACTCACTGCCGAGCTGCAAAGTTGACTCACTACAGCTCCTTTTTTATTTCTCACTGATCTCATTGAATTATTGAAAAGAGTACTGTCAAGTTGGAAAGAATTTATCTTCAAAAATAAAATAAATTTTCTTCCCTGAGTTCCAAATGGCACCTTAAACCATATATTTAAGGACAAAAAAAAAAAAAAAAGGAAAGAATTTGCAGGAGACTCATTTTCTTAACATTAATAATGCCCTTGGTTTTCTTTTTGCACATTTCAGTCCAGACAACTGAAGTTCACCATCAATTTCTACACAACTTCACTCTCTGCTTCTCCTATACTTGTAGTAATGATACTGCCAAGTGTCTTAAGTTTGTCCTCAGCCTTTAGGTATTCGTGGGCTTTTTTTGTAAAGTCTGAGTTTGCAAAGACATGAGTAATGCTGTGGCTCAGCTCTCATTTTTATTTTGTTTTATTTGGGTATCTGTTAGCCTTCAGGGTTACAGGGAACAGTTTGGCTGCATGGCTCAAGTACACCCTAAAGGCTCAAAACCAAGAACCCAACTGAAATTTTTATATTATCTCATTATTTTTAGAGAGATTTTTATGATTCCAGGAAGACTGGATGATTTCTTGGTTTTTAACTCTGAGACTTGGCTTCCCTACAGTTTTAGATTTAGCATCTGAATTTCTTTTATGCTGCAGGACCTTATAATCAACATGTAAGTACAAAATGTCCAGAACTCAAGACCTGTTTCTTTTTCCTTCCCTTTTCACTTGGGGCCCAGCATCTCCCTGGCTGACGGGAAACCAGAGCAGTGCAGATGATGCTGATGAGATCCCTCTACTCTCCTATGCCTACTGACCACAACCTTAGTCCAAGTGTGCCCATTACCAGAACCAGGCACTTTCTAGGAACACTATTATATTAGAGAAAAAAATAGGCAAAAGCCATATTGTTTCTATGGCCATAATTTCTCAGTAATTAGACTGGTATAAAATGAGCAAAACCACAGTGCTGGTACTCAATCCATAATCAATATTTGAAGAGTGTGCTGAAATTCTGGGTTTATAGAATAAAGGTTTGTCACAATCTTTGAACACACTGGTGACAATGGTTAGACAGATGCTGGGCATTAGCAAAGAGCCATTTGTAAAGGCTAACATGCATTGGTCAGGAATCTTCATATAAAACTCTTACAAGAAACTGTGCAGTTAAAAGAGAGAACCTGAGCTGAACTGAAACAAACAAAAGAAAGAAAACCAACACAAAAAAAAAACCCCAGTCCATGCTTATCTCTTTGTTAGAAGTTCTGTTGGAACCTTGTTATAAAATCCAGCAGTGCATAACCTCTCCAACAAAGACCTTTCTCACAAGACACCGGGAATAAAAAAAAAAATATAGTTCAATCAACCTACCTCTAGGGCATATTTACCCAAAAGTTTTTATTGCCTTTCAACTTGATCTATTGTTTTCAATACCTAACTGAAAGGTAAAGGTATTAAAATATACATTGCAGTGCAGTTTATTCCAGAAGAGCTCCACGGTGCATCCTGAGCAATGCCCATGAAGACATCCAATTACTGCTTGGTGCCAAACCTGACCCCAGCTGTGAAGACAGGGCTGAAATTTCAGGCATGCAGGACAGGAATTAATTTCTTCATTCTTACTGCAAACCTGGTGCAGGAGAGAACACTTGAAAAATCATTTACTTTACTCTGATTTGGAAACTTTGGGCCACACTCTTTAAATCACTTATGTGAGTTGTGGGTATGTGATATGCAAGAAGGTGATTGCAGGCAGAAAAGAAACAAACTGCATTGTTTTCAACAGGTGTGGGCTGAGGGCTGTGTTTCCCTGGGCCAGGCTGCATGTCACATCTTTTGAGAAGTATTCAGATACAGTAAAAGCCTTTCAAGATCTTGTTTCACCTACTAATAGCAGAGGCTTTAAAGGGATAAAACTATTTTCTTTAAAATTTTAATTTCAAATTTTCATAAAGAATCAAGGGAGAACTGACTGAATGAATCAGTGGGAACCTGAGGCCAGCTTTACCACGCTCACCTCCACAAGCGAAGACAGCTCCACCACAGCTGTCCCACAAAACCCAACACAGGTTCTGCCATGGCAACACACCTTCAGTGGGCATTGGTCATACCTGGAGGTCATACCCATCCAAAACCAGAGCTCAAGCACCGCAGGCCTCCTACAAACACATAGCTCCTCCATGAGATGCTTAAAATCTCAACAGTACAACAAAAAGGGTGAAGTTACTCGGTGAGGTTATTTCTCCCAGGATGTGGTTCATGGAGCAAACTCCAGATGTGACTGATCCTGAAAGAGAATTAATCCCTAGAATGAATGTGATGCAATTGCTGGGTGTGGGAGATGTTTGCTTCTCTAAATCAGGAGGTAGCAACCTTCCAGAAAGGCCCCAGAAAATGCAGCTATCCTCTTGGGTGCACAGACTAGACTGGCATGGCCAGAGTCATCTTCCCCTCAAGAATGGTAAAGGCTGCACAGAAGTCATAGTCAAAACATCAACTGAATTTGATTTTTCACCCAGTTTTCACCCATATATCTTGTTAATATATATGTTAATATCCACTTGGTCCACTCGATGCCATCACTGATTGCAATTAGATTCCTAATCCAGACTTCAGCATAACACAAATTGTACCATTTGTTTAAAAATGCCCTCTCAAGAATGAATGTACATCTCTTTTTGCACTGTCTCCCTTCACAACCCTCCACAGCCTGTTGCCAGCTCTCATTATGTCTGGTCCTCTCATTTTATTTGCACCCACTGTACAATAAGGACCTTCCAGTTTGGTTTTTCTGTAGAGCAGAATGTGAAGTCACTCACAAATGACAGAGAAAACCATTCAAACATTAAGCATTTTTAAAGTGGGTAGGCACCCAAAATAAAATGATTCTTTAGAGAATGACTGGCTACCAACTGGATAAATCCTGTCACTGTTCAAGTTAATAAAACAAATCTCTTGGCAGGTGTTAAGATAATTTTTAGCAAAGTTACAAGGGTGTCACTATAGCTAATGTTATTAACAGCTTTGATTAGTTATAAGAACAGACTCATAAGTCTAAATCAAAGCTGCTCACTGAAGCTGGTGAGATTATTGATGTTCACAATCAGAAAAATAGTCTTTAACTCCAAGAAAACTCTACATAAGGAAGAGGACACATACACTAGAAAGTGAGATAATATACATGACTTTTTACATGCTCTCTGGTCCGTCTTAAGCTGTGACCCCATCTGAGCAGAGAGAGACCTTTGGTGGATGCTCGGGCTGCAAAGAGATGGCAGGATTGCTGCTCATCCAGGTGACAGCAGCTGGTGTGGGCATGCAGTCCTGCCTCACTGCACTTGGGGCATAAATCACACCTGCTTTAATGCATTTACTCTGGACGAGGAGCTGTGTTTTCTGGGTGCTGGGGCAGCAGAAATAACACAGCACATAATGACAGAAAACAGTAACAGTAAAGAAATACATATGAAATAGGCACCTTCTGAACCACTGGCAGGGAAGAGGACCCTATGCAGCATTTAGATGAGGCTGATTCTCGCTGCTGTATTTATGAGTGAACATTATTTCCTTCTTTTCAGACATTTGCATTTCACCCCTTGGAGAATCTCCTTGAAACACAGAAACACAGTCTCTCTCCCCACCCTTCTTAGGAACAGGCCCTGCTGTGAACAAGCAGAGTAGCTAAAAACTCAAACCAGCTAGGGGGCATGCCCTGGCCCAAGGCTGGTGCTGAAGGGGATTATCCTTGTTCAGCTGCTGACCCATCCTCCCCTGCCACACAGCCTACACGTTGGAGCAAAGAAAGCAAACCCATAAGCAAAGAAAGCAAACCCATAAGGAAAGAGTTATGCTGGCTTGTATTCTCAGAAATGTGAGTCCTCCTGTGGAGCTGACAATCCCTCAATGATCCATTTCCCAGAACGCAGCCACGGCGGCACCTCTTCGGGGTGAGCTGCAAGACAGGACTCCATTAGAGTCCGGAAAAGGGCAACGGAGCTGGACAAGAGTCTGGAGCACAAGTGCTGTGAGGAGCAGCTGAGGAAGCTGGATTGCTTATCCTGGAGAAAAGGAGGCTCAGGGGTGACCTTATGCTCCCTACAACTCCCTGACAGGAGGGTCCAGCCAGGTGGGGGTCAGGCTGTGCTCCAGGCAATCAGCAACTGGATATGAGGAAAGGGTAATTAAGCCTTGGATCAGGCTATCCAGGGAGGTGGTGGAGTGACCATCCCTGGAGGTGTTTAAGGAAAGCCTGGACATGGCACTCAGCGCAATGGACGAGTTGGTGATCAGTCATAAGTTGGACTTGATGGCCCCAGAGGTCTTTCCCAACCTACCTGATTCTGTGATTTTGTGATCTAAACCTCACTGGAAGGTACAACCCACGTGCTGGATCAATTAGCCATACTGCCATACAACAGCTGAGGGACGAATTTGGCCTGAGTTAATTTTATAAGCCATTTTTAGAGTAAATGAGTTTCATTAAACCTCAAGCAAAAAGCATTCAACCAAAGGCAAATTCACATCAGCATACTTGTTTATCCTTAATTACATTATTCCCTTCTTTCTGTAAAGATGCAATGCTCTCAAATACAGAGGGATAAATACACTGATGTAATATTAATTTGTAGTGAGTGATATAATTAGTTACTTCTCGGTAAATGTGAAAAGGTTGGGAAAATCACATTGGTTTGTTCAGTTGGCAGGTGGAAACTACTGCTTCCTTTTACATCTCTGAAAAATTACAGCAGGTAGCACAGCTTCCTAAACCCATTTGCCTTGATTCAAATAGACAGATTAAATAATTAACCAGAATTAGAAATAACATCTAATATGAGCAGAGTAAGGAACTACAGGTGTTCTCTGCAGGCTATGTCTGCTCTGATTTTAAGATGCCCATGATATCCAAAATCCAAATTCACATGTGAGAGTGCATATAGTGTATCTTGGGGAAATTTTCTGGGAGACATATCTGATAGATGAAAGAACCCTCTGTTACTCCTTGCACACCTCTGAAAAATGCTCAGCAAGCCCTCCAGGTCTAATCTTTGTTTAGATGAACACAGGGCTCAATTAACTTTTAAAGCAAATTTTTTAATTCTTTTTGGACTCATTCTTAGCAGACTCAGGTATGTCTTGTATGCCAGATCCTCCAAACAGGGCACAAGACACAGGTAACATCACCCTCCTGTCCCTGCTCTTACTTCTTCTTGCCTTAATTTTAGCAAGGTCTCAGGACCAGACCAAGTGGTCAGACAAGGTCTACACGCCCACCACAGCACTGGTGAGAGGCAGCAACACCTCTGCTGTGAGTCTCAGACCTCTTTTGGCAGCTGTAAAAATCAGTTTTCTCTGCCTTCTTAATCCTCTGTCCCTTTGTAGAGACCTCCTACAGAGATGGCAACATGTCCTCCTGGAGACAGTAGCTTTGCCCTGTGGACATTAGCACCCTGAAACAAATTCAGTGAACAACTGTGACATGGTGATGACTTCTTTAGTCACACAATGCTAAATGAAAATTGATATCCTGCAACAAGACTGCCAAGGAGACCAGTAATTTAGAAGAATTCAAAGCCATATACCAAAGGCAAAGGGAAAACAATGTATTTAAGTACTTGGTCAAGCTGAAATCCAATTTATGCACTCTGTCTTCATCTCCAGTATTACACAACCTTAAAATTGAGGGGAAAAAAAAAAGCTGCTAGGAGCAGCCACATTTGGAATAAAATTGATTCTGTTGTTCTTCCATCCAGTGTACAGAATCAGTGCAATCAATCACTGGAAGTCCAGAAAAATTTTAAAGCCATCAACATAATAAGATTATTTCAGCAGATCGCTCAAATAACAGCTCATCAAAACAGCAGAATAGAGAAATATTTGTACAGGACATTTACTCTCAAAAATTCCATTTTTTTTTAGGGATCGTAAGAGGTCAGAGCAATACTCCTAGTAAAAAAGATTTCTTGTGTCACACTTCATGGAAGTCTAATTTCAGAAGCCACTCGCTTAATGTAACTTGAAATGCCAGAAATTGAGGATGTTCCTTGGCCTCAAGAGTAGAAGGGCATTTTTCAAATTCATTATTTATAATGTGTGCGTACATACATATATTGATATATGGGTCTATCGCAGCAGGGCTAATGCTAGCAAAATGCAGTCATATTCACATCTCCTCCACTCGATTACAGTGAAAAATTTATTGCATCTTACTTCACAGAGGAGTTGTAACTGCCCAGATTTGGCAAAACTATCTGTACTTTAATAACTGAAACTCAATCACATCCGAATCACAAACGGATAAAAGTAAAAGATAAACATAAACATCATCAAATAGAATTGCTCTTTACCCATTTGACAATATGCTCGATGCCAACAGGTGATGAGGGATGGCAGCACAACTCATATCTTGGTACCTCCTCTCTTCCAAACCCTAGAAAAGAGCCCAAGTGATGCTCACCCTATGCAGACACCAGCACAGATGCAGAGGAAAAACAACTTTTTTCACCCCTGCCTCAGTTCTTCCATCTGTAAAATGGGACGCCCAACACAGACTGTCTTGGCTGGAGTCAAGTAGAAATGGAGACTTGTACTGGTTTTGATTGGGGCAGAGCTAATTATCTTCAGAGTATCCTACATGGGGCTGTGTTTTGGACTTGTGCTAGAAACGGCATTGATAAGACAGGGATTTCATTATTGCTTAATTACACAAAGTCCTCTTCTGCTCTTCACCCCATCCCACCATGACAAGCTGGGGGTGCACAAGGAGTTGGGAGGGGACACAGCCAGGACAGCTGACCCCAACTGACCCCAGAGATATCCCAGACCATACAGAGCAATGTTCAGTTCATAAATATGGGGAAGGAAGGAAGAAAGGGGGAACATTTGGAGCGACGGTGCTTGTCTTCCCAAGTCAGTGTTCCATGGGATGAAGCGCTGTTCTCCTGGGGATGGCTGAACACCTGCCCATGGGAAGCAGTAAATTAATCCCTTGTTTTGCTTTGCTTTTGTATGCAGCTTTTGCTTTACACATTGAACTGTCTTTACCTCAATTTGAGAGTTTTCTCACTATTTTGCCTCTAATTTCCCCTCCATTCCACTGGGGGAAGATGGACAACCTGCGTGGAGCTGGGTTGTCAACGGAGTTAAACCATGACAGTCTTTTCTCATACCCAACATGGGGCTCAAAGGGTTCAAGGTAACAACAGATTTGATTGAAACATGCTAGATCGAATTTATACCTGTTACTGCTGATTAGCTATTAATTGGCAGACTCCTGTGCTTGCCATGGGGCTTGCTTCCCTCACTCTGTGTTTGAGTCTAGTGCTCGTTAGTGACTGCTTTTTGCTTTCACCACGTGCTGTCCTGCCGTGTGGCTTATCAACTTACTCTGCTGTGCCTGGGAACAATCTGATAACAGCAACAGCGATGCAACCGGGCTGGCAGATGGCCAGGGCGTCGCTGCTGCTTCTGTGCTGCTGTACTGGACAGGCTGGGACCCCAGTGTGAACTCCAGTCAAGGTGACCTATGGGTGAGCCCACACGGGAGCAGGACATCCCCAAGTGTTCGTAGCCATGAATGTGTCCACAGCAGAGCAGGTACATCTCGGTTATGTCAGTGCCATGGCTGTGGCCCATGGGGAACAGGTGCACCTCAAGGTGACTGTGGCTGTGTGTAAGTCTGCAGCACAGCAGGTACACCCCTGGGAGAGGCTATGGCTCATAGATAAGACTCCACTTGGAGCAGATACACCCTCGGGGACATCAGTTTGTGGATAAAGGCAAGCCAGAGCAGGAGTAAGGGGAAGAGTTCATTACAGTGTCAAACCCTGGCCCAAAGGCACCAGGGTTGGAGGTTGTAATGGAAATACGTTTAAATTATTGTAAGCCATTATTTGAGTTGTTAAAGGGATTACTATAGCCTTGGAGAAGCCTTACAAGGAGCAACCTGACTTGAGCTGGCTCTGGTGCCCAGAAGTTCCACACCATCTCTTCCGTCCCAAGTGAGCACCATGACAGATGGAGCACGAAGTCATGAACTAAATGAAGTCAACATGACATTTGATGGACATTTGTGCACATTTTATGGGAATTGTATGGACATTCTACAGGGGTGGTCCATAGACTAGAGAAATGACACCTGTGTTTTATATCAAAAGATAGGAAGGGGGTGGTGGTTAAAGAGATTGTATTGAATAGGATGATACCTGAGCATGATGTAAATTGTATGGAGTAAGGGGTGGAGATTATGCTCTTCTTCCCCTGGAAAGTGGTGAATGAATTCCTTGCTTGGCTTTGCTCACATGCTCAGCTTTTTTTTTACACATGGAACTGTCTTTAGCTCAATCCACAAATTTTCCCACTTTTACTCTTTCAAATTGCCTCCCCCATCCTGTTGCAGGGCTTGAGAGAATGGCTGCGTGGGGATCATTTGCCAGCAGGATTAAACCACAACAAAACTATTATTACTCTTCACTCACTTCAAGTACTTTCTCCTTCTCATCATTCATCTTTATCATTTACCCAGTTTTGGACTGAGTGCTTTTGTTAAAGGGTTGATTATAGGATAATTTGAAACAAGTATATTAATCTCACATTATGCCTAATTGCATTAGCTTCAGATGTGTCCTCTAAGCATGATTTACATTTTGAAAGATGTCTAAGACTCTTTTCTATCATCTCCTTTAACGAGATCCAATCTCTGAGGCCGTTTTCTTTTTCTGACTTCTTCATTCTCTACGAATTTTCTTTCTCTTGGAGATACTGAATTTCTACGAAACCTCCCTGAGAATCTTTGACACTAACAGTAAGATGGCATTAAATCAATAAAACACTAAATAAAATAACCATAATTAATAGTACTTTCATTTGTTATCATTTTTTTTCCTTAAATCTCGAAGTGTTTTGAAAAAGAAGGAAAATACTACTACATTTAACTGATGGAAAAAAGAGAGGCAAAGACAGACCAAACATCTCAAATTAAATCTCATATTAAGTCCCATTTGGAGAGAAGACAGGTTCCTGCCTGAGAGGTGATGGGGCTGCACAATAAAAATACTAACAGATACCAACCTCATCTTTTTAGCCTCTGACTTTCTCTGCACATTATTTCTTTAAGCCACTCAATAACTGCTAATAGGTGTCAGACTCATCAAACCATTGAAATTATGTAACTTCCAAACCTGTCAGATTGAAGTATTGTTCTTCCCACAACCCCATTACTTTTAGTAACTACTTCCAAACCAGCTGCCTGTGTGGGAGCAATCGAGGAGTCACTTCAGTCAAACAACTCTTCCAATACACTCCTTCAGAAGTATTAAGACATCAAGACCTATTGGGTGACCATTTTTGGATTTGTGAGATCCTGGCTGGATTTACCACATCATTCAGAGAAATTCACAGATAATATTCAGAACATATCAGGCCTCAACCATTTCCAGCAAAAGGCCAAAAGGAGAAAACATTCACATTATGGCACAGAAATTCCAAATCTAAACGTCACTGAGTACACTGAGGTTTCCCCACACCGTGTGAGGATGGTATGAATGACAAAGTGGGATTAATAACTGGGAATGCCACTGGCATCCACAAAAGGCAACACGACACCGAACAAGCGCGAGGGAGACGCTGACAGCTCCAAAAGGAACAGCTCTATTTCACAACCCTTATCTCACTGTAATTAATTTTGAAGCAAGCTATCTTTCCCTGTGACATTTCCGCACAACTCCCAGCTCAGAGAATGCGACCTCGGGAGCCTACCAAAGAAAGATGTAAAATAAGCTCTCCCAGGTCAAATTCCTTATGACTCGTGGTTTGATTGCATAGGAAAGATGCCCTGGTCTGCCTGCTTGAAGTTGTTTTAGCTGTTCAACCATTTTGGTTTCTGGGTAGATGCTGCCAAATCAACATAAATCCAAATGTGATCATTTTACTCAAAACCTGTAAACAAACTAATAGCAAATTAAACCATACTCATGGAGCTTCCTCCAACCCTGCCATTACACCAATTTCCACATAGCTTTCTGCATCAGTCTGCTTTTGAAATCAGTTTGAGTTAGCTTGTATAATGCTGAAAAATTTGGAAGGAAAATCCAAAGTCCCACTGCAAGCCTTAGACCACGTTCACCATGTTACTAACACTATTTTTCCCAATATACAATAACTTTCTGTTGTTCTGAGTGGGTATGTCAGACTTTCCAGGGCTATGACTCCCATGAATAACCTGTTGAGCAGGAAAATGAGCATTTACCTATTATTTATGTATGCAAATTTACATTTCCTGCCTGTCTCCACGAGGCATGGTCTGACCTCCAGCAGAGATCAATCTTTTTCAGGAGCTCCAGAATGTCTTAAGGACAATAAAAATCACATCTTATTTGTATTTTTTTTTCTTTAGATTATGTAAGAACTACTATTTCAAAGCATGCAATACTGAAAGTTGGTGGAGGGAAGATAAAAACAGGAAGGGAGATAACAGCACAGCTCGGAACCCTAACATGCTACATGAGATATGCACAAAGCCCAGTGCTACCACAGCCCATCCTCCAAAGCAAGGCCCCAATAAACACCTGGGAGCCCAAAACTGGACTCACCCCATGCTACCAATCTCCTCAGAAAATTCAGGTGGCCAGTCTAATCCTGGTCTTCGTTTCACACTCAGACAAACAGAAGCACAAATCAGGAAAATCAATCAATGAATACTCATGGCTGAAAAAAACATCAACATATCTCTGTTACCAACGACAAAAACATGAGGAAAACGTGAAGAATGTCTGCAGAAGCTGAGACAAAGGTGTCTCCTTTTCCTTCCTTTCCTGTCAAGAAGTGGATTGTATGGGACTGAGCAGGGCTTACAGGGAGAAAAGCAATGATCTAGATACTGAAAAAAAGTTAAGACCAGTTTCAAGAGCAGCATCTGCAGACACATGGTCTGGGTGTGAGCTTCTCTTGGACAGGGAAAAGGATGAAAATCCAGTGTCAAGTTGGCAGCTGATGACCCTTTTTATTTTCTACAATCCTACAGAACACAGAAGTGCAAGAAAGAACATTCAGCTTCCTCAACTCATTATCTTACACAGGCTGTGCTCTGTCAGAATTAGCAAAGCACTCAGGGTTGCAGGCAGCCAAGCCCCCAGAAATACCAGGCAAATCAGATACAAGGGACATAAGGGGCAATGCCTTATTTTCTGCAGATTAATGAGTACAGATGGAAAAAAAAAGGATACTTTACACCCTCTTACTCCTATTGCCTTTGAAGAACCATGGATCAGAGAAGAGTAGTTATATTGCATACATACTGTAAATAAATGAGAAACCAGTGCGTTCATAGTCAGTATCTATAGTAGGAAATAGCTTTCCTGGACAACTTTCAGGCCTTATCAGTTTGCCAGAACTGTTTGATACACTTGGGACACGTGTTCCAGCTGAAGTGTGCCATGGGATGCTGACACTTCACTCTGTCCCAATGTGTAAAACATTCTCCCTACCTCTGACACTCCACCAACGACATCCCCTCAATGACAGATATTTGTCCAGTTGCCCTGGTTTAAAAAAAGTCCCATCTTTCAACACATCTCTCTGGTAAACTCACTGGGAAAACTAAATTATCAACATCAACAATGTTCACTCTGGAAAAAAAAATCCCACCAAAAACAACCATGTAAACTTCTGTTAGACAACAATAATATCACAAAAAGTCACAGTAAGAGATTGGCCAGGAGGTTTAAGATCACAACCTAGTTCTGATTCACTCTTGTTTTGCTGAGTGATTCTGGACTTTCTGGGTGTTTTCCCATCTGTAGACTATAAAAAAAATAAAGGTACTTTCATGGATCCCTTGGAGATCATGGTATGAAAAGAACTGGATTAAGAGCTGTGCTATTACTTTTTTGCATTGAACTTTCCTGTTTTGCTTGATCTGAATTATCTTTCATTCACAAGTCATTATGTGGTGTGACTTGGAGGAGGGCGCTGCGACTGTCTGCAGGATATTGCCCAAAGGTATCAGAGATCAGCCTGTGAAAAAAAAGAGCAGATTCTAAGGGGATAGAAGTACAACAGAGCTGTACTTCATTAACAAAAACCACTGACTTGTAGCTGAGAAAATCTGCTGGAAATGATCACAGTACTACCAGGAAAGTTATATTCAGTGTGCACTGTTTCCTCACCCCCTTTTAAAAAACAAATGAGACCACATGACTGTTTCTTCTTACTGCAAACTGGTGGGTGCTCAGCACTTAGGAAAAACTGGCCTGAAGTTTTAAATCACCATGTTTGGAAGGGAAGGATGGTCTTGTGGTAGGAAGACTGAATTCAAGAGACCTGGCTCCAAATCCCAATGGGTTACAGGTCTACCCTTGGTCTGGCACTCAAAGTTCTTTGGGACACAGATTCTCCTTTCACATTTATTTGCAACAATGGACTTTAATTGCATGTGGCTCTCCATGCACTACTTCGAGTTAAATTTGCAAGCAGTACACACAAATCTTTGTGAGCACTAACATTCTTGAAGAAAATTTCTATCTACTATGTTTCCATCATGTACATCAAAATGCCAAGCACAAATTTTTCTATTTCCGACATCCTTGGAAAGATGAAGAGTAATAGTAAGATATTGAATAATATGATTCATATTCCTGTTATTAAAAATAATTAAATATAGGGCTCTCCAAGAAGGGAAATGAGTGTAACTATGAAATTAATCAGTGAAGCTTCTGAAGTAAATGGATAGGTTATTAACAGAACAACACTGAAGTAGGCTTAAGAGTTCTTTCCACAAACTTTTATATGAAAAAAATGGATTCTTCTTGATAAAACTGCACATTCTCTACATTTTTACTACATATAAAGAAGAAGAAAAAAAGGCTGGATTTTAAATAAACATTTCTGAGAAAAATTAACATTAGTTTTCATTTTCAATTAAAACCCACCTAAAAAATGAGGTTTATAAAACATTCACTGTTCTTACCACTAAGCAGTGAAAAGAGTTTTCCATCATATAGGGCTTATGCCATGGCGATAAAATTATCCTTCATATAAGCCCAATAAAATGAATAGATTTACAGATAAATCTGTCTTCAGTTTCCTAGAAAGTTTCTGCTTGCCAAAGAAGGCTGATTTCCCTAAATGTTGTAGAAGAGCTTCTCCCCTGGGACTGCACTAGTTTCACTCAACACAGTGACAGATGCCCATTTCTCCCCCTCTGCCTGACACTCCTGCCCCTCACATGGTCCAGAACATTCCCAGCAGCCTCCCCACGTCATTTTCCACCCAGGAGGCTGCACCAAGGCTGATGGGAAACCAAACTCTGCAGAAACACATCACAGCTAAATCCTCTCCCTTGCACAATCCCAAGCAAGTAGATTTCCCGTTGGGAACCACGCTGGGACACGGGCATGGGCGCCTCTCCTTGACCCCACAGTGGGGGCTGCTGTAAGAGCAGCTCATCAAGTCCCATCAGTGTCCCACGGCACAGAAAATGAGTGCCCAATTTATGGTACATGTCCCTGGAGGTTTGATATGGTTCTTACACATCAGCCTCCTGCTCTTTGCAGAAAATGCCACTTCGGTGACACCCGCCTCTGCAGAAGTGCCAGTTCACAGGGAAACGAAAGCTCCAAGCAGAGAAATGCCAGAGCTCTGGGCTCACAAGCACAGAGCTGCTCCTTATTGTCACAGAGCCAAGCTGCAGCAATTCCAGACATCCCCAGGCTTCCTACATCCATGCAAAGGAGATTTGCTATTAAAAGTACAGGTCTCTGAGACCACTGCCAGCCATTTTTCTTGTGGCTACAGCAGACCAGGGCTCTGCTTCGTTCTTGGAAGACACATCTCAGGGCTCATGGTCCCCCCCATTCAGGCTTTTCACATCTGTCTGCCATGGCGAAGTGCTGGCTGTGGTTTTAGTGGTGTTTTTATTCCCATCAGTCTTCTCCTTTAAAGGCATCACTTCCCATCACTGTGACATCTCAGTCCTGGAGCCAAAGTTACAATAACCCTCATACAATGGCCCATGCCTGGACTGGTTCCTTCAATCCTCCTCCTGAAGAAGGAAGTTCAGCCAGAGCCAAAAGCAGTGTCCCAGGAAAAACCCTCACATGCCACCAAGCCCCGCAGTGAAAACACTCAGGGCCAACTCCAGAGCTGCATCCAGCAAGGGATGTGGTGGTCGGGAGGGAGGCTCTCCACAAAGACAACTACTCAGACTGTATGCAGATGTTCAGGTAAGCCAAGGGGGAGCTGAGCCTTGCCTTGAGGTGATTATTGCACAGAGGGACATCTGCACCTCTGCAGCTGGGTAGATACAGGCTGTGTGAGGAGCTTCAGGCAGGCTCAGTGACCAGTCCTGTGTCTTACCTACAGCACAAGTGGGGCCAAGCTAGTCACTATAAAGATGTTTCAGGAGCATCTGAACCAGCCCTGATCCCACCACTGTGGCTGCAGGGTAGCCTGGAAGCTTGCAATGGCTCTGATGATGAGTAGCTAGTAGGAAGGTACTGTAAATCCATCCCTGCCCCTGACTGCTCCTTCCAGAAAGCACAAGCCTGTCCCCAAAGATACTGGAAGCAATCAGGCTCAAAATGTGCCAGTAGTTGAATCCAGGGAAACTCCACTGCACTCCACTAGCCAAATGCAGACTTAATAGCGAAGTTTATGTCTGAAGTCAAACACTTTTTCAGGTCCCAACTACTGGGGGCTAATCCAACACTTCAAAACGTAGCTGAAAATATGGGACTTTCAAAGAGCAGCCCAAATCAGGAATCAGAGCATAGAGCTCTCCTAGGTCCTGGTCAGGTCTCAGCTGTCTCAGCCAGGAACAGCCTCACTCCCAGAGCCCAGGCACCATCCATTGCAAGGCAAGTGGAATAAACCATACATGGCAAGAAAGTGAAATAAACTGCTGTGACAGTACATTCCAACAGCTGGCACTGTCTTATGTTTTCCAGTATCAGCTTATATACATACAGACTGTATAAATATATATGGATTTATAGACTTGTACAATACATGCTGTATTTCAGAATACTCATTATCAGCAAAGCAGTTATATAAAATATATACGGAAAAAAATTTAAGTCATTTCAAAAGAATACAGAACCGTCTAGATATGTAAAGCTCGTGACTTCAGCCCTCGTGGATGGGCCCATCTGGGACTGGTAGATGGCAAGAGATCTTCATCAGAGGTGAACCTGGTCCTCTGTGTAGTACAAAAACCTCCAGCAATCACTCCCCTCTCTGTCCTGGTACCTCGGGTGCTTTGTTGTGTGGGGCTTTTTGGCTACTCCAGACTCGTTTCCTACACAGTCAGTTCCAAAGCTCACTGCACAGTGAAACTGGCTCCTTGAACAACCCCAGCCCAAGGCACCTCTCCTTTACTCTCTCTGACCCTGAAGAAGGGAAAGCTGGCACTGCTGGGACTCTACACCCAGACAAGATCTGGCACAGCAATAAATCTCTGCAGCCACAGAGCTTTCTCTGCGTGACAAGATCTGAATGTCACCAGGAGAGCAAGTCAGTCTCGAGGGTAACACCCGTAGGCTCCCACATCATTCCTGAATTACAATAACTTGCTGGGAGAGGCAGAAGGAACAGATAGATGCAAGTGGACAGTTTACAACTGCTAACAGTCAGGGGTAGGGTCAGCTCTCTGCAGCAGCTGAAAATGAGGGTATGAGGGTGCCTCATCATCATGAAATAGCAGGACTGAGGCTTAGCCTCTCTTAAGGCTCAAGAGAGATGTATTTTTTCACACCATCCTGCTGGGCTGCTGGTTAAGGACAGAAGGAAAGCAAGCAGAAATTCTCAATTACTCAATTGAATGTGGAAGAAGCTTTGAAATCCTAAGCTTTAAAAGATCAAAAGTCAACCAGTGAACAGAGAGAATCCGAAAAGTATTTATTTGCCCAAATTCTTGATTTTAAATTTTCTGATGAGTTCTCTGTGAAATAAAATTCATAATTTTTCTTTTTTTACTTCCTATACAGAGAATCCCTAACGGAGGAAGGGAGAGCTCCAAAGTTTGCACTCATTGACACTTTACAGTGAAGCTGCACACACAGAATATGCATGAGAAGAGACATTTAGATGTGATTCTTACCCAGCATTCAAATCTCCTTTTAAAAGAACACAAAAAGACTCTTTCCTGGGACACTTTACCTGGAAAAGATTCAATTTTTCTGGCATCACCACAAAAAAATAAAAGAACACAAAAAGACTCTTTCCTGGGACACTTTACCTGGGAAAGACTCAATTTTTCTGGCATCAGCACAAAAAAATGCGAACTCTCAAAGCAGTCCATGCTGAAGCGCTCTGTAGGGCTGGCATGTACAAACCCACTCTGAAATTCTGCATTTAAAAATCACTGTTCACCCCAAAACACTCCCTGAACGGTAGCACTTGCTGCCTAAAGTGCAACACAAACAGAACAGCAATGACTAAGTGGCAGAGATCCCAGAAGTTTGGTCTAACCTCTTTTGCCACCCGAAATGTCATCTTAATCTACATTTCCTGGAAAAAAACTTTTGTCACCTTGGTTCAGCCACTGGCATGTCTAGAGGAACGAACACCAAAACCAAGTCCCCTGATCTGTGAATTTAAACCTTTGAGATTCACACAAGAGGTGGTCTCAAGTCTTATGAGGGGATGCAGACAATTGGAAATAGATTCAGTAGAGGTTCAGATGGAAGAGGCTGCCCAGTGCCCACAAAGGCAGTGCTACAGGGTCGCTATAGGGTCACAGAACTATTCATTCCTCTTCCCAAAACTCCATTTTGGAGATGGAGCCCACCTAGCAACTTGGGAGGAGGAACTGATGCTGGTCACGGTCACTGATCTGCACGATCCTCTTTTTTTGTTTGATTTTTGAACCCTGTGACTCTCTCATGCAAAATACATAACCACATTTGCTCTTGCTGCACTATACTGGTTCATTATTTATTGGCAGACTCTGCCTTTCCTCACATCAATAACCACTCACATCACGAGTAGCTATTGGTTAAACCAACGCCACTCACACCAGCAGCTCCCTTGCAGGTGGGTTTAGCTGACAGTCAGCCAAGCAGGGCTGGGAGCCCGTCTCTGCTCAGGTGCTTCATGAAGTACCACAAGCACTACAGAAAGAAATTGATAATTACAAAATGCGGCAGCTCCTGGGACGCGGGGTGGTGGAAAGAAGGCTGGAACACCCACATTTTCATTTGCTTTTCCTATTCAATTACTTTGTGACTTAGTATTTGTTTTTCCATGCCCTGTCTATTTAGATAACAAACTCTGCAGGGTGGGGACTGTCTCTTACTATGAAGCGGAAGAAAGAAATAAAAGTAAATAAAGCAGGATTCCAGGATGAAAAATAAAAACAAAGAAGACGACACCCTCAGCAAGGCTCTGCTCAGCTGCTGATGACTGACAGCATCACAAGTTAAGTTGGCAAGAACCTGATTTTTACTCTTTAAAGTCCCGCATTTCTGTGTCAACAGTATTTTCTAAACAACTGACACTACTCATTCCCCACAGAAACATAACAACTGCAAGATGAAAATAATCTGCCCATGCAAATGCTATGGATCTTTTCTTCTTCTTTCCCTCCTCCTTCTCTGTTCAAATATTTGCTCATCAGACTTCAGCACCGAAAGCCAGAAGCATGCCATTCTGCCCTTCTAATGTTTTATAGAGTACTGCATTTATTTGCAATTATATTCTCCCAGTAAAAAATAGGCTGCTTCAAGAAATCTTCCTCTAGTGAAATTTTATGTATTCTGGCTAGTTGTTTACTGCAGAGTTTTTGTAATAAATTATTCTCACTTGCAGCCTGACCTTTGCAATTTTCATAATACAACCAAAAAAAAAAGTATACTCCTTCTGCAGATGTACATTCACAGTCTGCTCATCTTCCCTTTCCTCTGTACTTTGCAGCAGACAGATGTCAGTGAGGACAGCTGCTATACAAGCTCCTCAATACACTGATCTGGCATCTTGAATGATGACACCTGAGCCCCGGCTCCCAGGGAAATCTTTTATACTTCTTTACAGAAAATATACTTTAATTGGACTGAACACCAACAAGATACCTACACTGCAAGTCTCACTCTAAAGATGTCTCCTGGTCTACCATTAGTTTCCTATTAAAGATTCAGGCTCACTAAAAAGTGTAAATCACAGAATATTAAAGATGCTTTTTATAGCCTACCAGTCACTGAGGCTCTATGTGCCACTCCATGCACGATCCAAACTGGGAAATACAAAGCAGTCCTATCAGTTCCAGACAGAAATGGGAAGAGAAGGGGAGAGGGAAGGACAGAGAGCTGGGAGCTATAGCAGTAAAGATATACTTGCATTTCACATTTTGCAAAGTGGTGACTGCAACATTTCCATATTGTCTCTAATTTCCTTACTTCCAAGTTTCCCTTATTTCTGTCTCAAATTTAAAAAATAACCAACTTTTAGAAGTATACATTTCTAGTACTACTTGTTTTTTCCACTTTCAGTGTCCAATTCTTCTTCCTGGAACTTCCTCCTTGGGAGCTGTGTCTGCCTCTAGAAAAAGGCATTTCTAGTTGACTCTCTTTGTCCCTAGAATCTTGCCTCGGCATTAAGAAAAGCCAGATCTCAGCTATGAAACCCAACCAGGATAAAATATATTCCTTAGCTATATGGATTCTGTAGGGATTATGTTTCCTGCCCAAGAAGAGACAAAAGGCTGAATCATGGCTCAAATCACACCACTGACATAAATGTTCTCATCTGGGCTCTCCTACAGCACTTTCCTGTGGATCTGAAATCATTTTGTAACAAAAAGATGAGTTTGGGATTCTCAGAAAATTCACTCAATTGAGGATATTTAAGATCAATTCTGGGAAGAGAATTCAGGGTTTACTAACGCTGCCTTAGGTCACACTGCCTTCCAAAAAGCACAGTGACCCCTCAAAACCAAATTATTAAGCTTCATCATGACTTTGTTCCATGTTCGTTATTTCTGGTAAAGGAAAGGGCATTTTTCAGGGAAATCTTGGGGTTAATTTGTTACATGCATCTTCTATGGCATGTTTTTCTTGGCAAGGGATCAGTGAGCTCATTAATTTCTATATCTAACTTAGTTTCCGTTTCAAAGTACTATAAAACAGAAACAACCAGACACTCATGCCAAAAAGTAAACATTAAAGAGAATGAGAATAGAAATGGTCCCTTTTAAAATTGATTCAGATACAAGATAAAGCAAAAGGCCATCTTAAAACCAAATGCTCTTAAACAATGAAGATCTCCTTACCCCCTGCTTCGAGTAAGTGTTTAAGCTAATGAGAGCTAGGAAATCAGTGAGTGGATATTGAATTGCTATCCAGCCAGGCTTCAGACAGATTCTGGTAAACAAACACAAATCTAAAAATAAAAGTAATGAGGAAATCTTTTTTTCAGGAAATTGCACATTTATAAGCAGAGAAGGGGGGGAGTGGGTGGAAAGAGATACTGTAAAAGACAAGTGATGAAGAAGAGATAACACTTGAGATTTTTCCACCTATTGGAAAAGATGCTTAGATCAGTATCCAGTTTAATAACTGAGACACAATACTGTCCACGCTGAATCTATGGGCTTACAAGCCTTTGGATCACATCTGCACACTCATCTACAGGTGGTATTTAGGACTTCAGAGAGGGGAACACAATTCTCAAGAAGAGCCAATGTGGATGCACCTTCCTGCAAGAGAGAAGTTCTAAATACCACTAATGCTTCGTGCTCTGAGACCTGCTTCAAATTTCCTTTTTCTTTATTTTGTATAACTGGCAGCTCCACTGAGAGGCTTTGTTGTTTTAGAGAGCAGCCTGCATATATGGTATTGCAGGAGAAACTCCTGATTTTGTAACAACACCTACTATCACTACTCTCAGTGCTGCAAAATTTTTCACTAAGCTGAGAGTTTAGACACCCCAGAGTCGTGCCACACATTCACAACTTCATTTATGCCAAAATAACATGCTGTTCCCCTGGGTTTGTGGCCATATTTCTCCAACAGAGCAAAATGGTTATGGCTGGAGTTTTGAGTTTCCATGCATTGTCATACGCAATACCCATCCATGCACTTTTGGTCCTTTCAAAGGCACAGGACAGATGACCCCACTGGAAAGCTGCAGTCACCTTCTTCCCCTCCAAACTGCAGGGTATGTAGGAGGTTTACTGCTCCCAGCCCTGCTTCTTTGCCCAGCTTTGTACAGACCTCAGAGGCAGCACAATGCCATCGAAAAGAGCCCAGCCAAGGCATGAAGTTTTAATTTAGTTTGGAGAGAGATGAGATCTGATAAACTGCAGCAATGATTCCCATGCTTTTTATTCACATCCTGGGAAAATCCTATATGCAATGGTCCATCTCCAGCAAAGATTTTTTGCAGTAGACCCAGGGCATGAACTGGAGGATGTGCTTGAACATGGAGCCAGTGCAGAGGGGAGGAGAGGAGGCAAAATGTTCACAGACTCATACTGCAAAGTAGGAAACCTGCTGGTCAATATTGCTAGTGCGTACATTATGTCCCTTTCCAGTGAAAAGCATGGGAAGAAGTGTCCTGAATCTGCTAAATGACTTTTCATTTTGAATTTTGACTGAAGCTCCAAACTCCAAATATAATTTACAGCAGAATACCAAGTTTTACCACCCCTGACACTACTGAGTGCTCATGTCTCTTACTTCACCATACACACAACCAAGTATACAACCATAGATGAACATGGTTCATCCTGGCACTGCTGCCAGGGAACAGAAAAGAACCACCAGACAATTTTTTTTCAGCAGCCGAAGTGGAGCTGCACGAAGAGCCCCAATTTCCACACCAGCACTTCAGAGGGCACCAGCTGGGTTAGCACAGCCTCTTCTGTGCCCTTCGGATTCTCCTCTGAACAGAGGAAACTTCTTGTCTGTTTTATTTGATGGCAGAGGTCAATTTCTGTCTGCAAACTCCTTGACTGCCGCCAGACACGCAGCAGTCTTTAACAAACTACCATTCTGCAGGCAATTTCAGAGAATCAGATAGAGAACAAAGAGGCTACCAAACCAACAATAAAAATTCAGATGGAGAAAACATTACAATGAATAATATTAGATTGGCTCTAAATTCAGAATTGGTGTCTCCTCGCCCTATAAAAAGTCCATTACTGTTTGCTTTTTTCTGAGATGTGAGGCATGCAGTGTAACCCTTTCCATGACGAGATTAATGAAATAGGTTTCAGAAAATACCTCCTTCAAAACTGAGCTTTTCTACATAGAATACCTTCTTGAAAATTGAAAATCAGTATTCTTATGCTTTGAAGACAACTGTATTCTGTTGCAGACAAGTTATGTAGACCATGAAATAGCAGAGGTGGAATTTTTTTTTTAATCAAAGAAAAAGGGTGATCCTGTGTAAGCAGACATTTATTTTTCTCATGTGTGAGAAGAACAGATGATTACACAGTGCCTAAAGGCAGAGTAAGGTATTTTAGAGAAAGGAATCGGGTGGTTTTACAAGGAGATGGAGTTGACTAATTTAGAAGTTCCTCAACAGTCCTCTCAGTGCTCTTGCAGACAGATACTAGAAATGCAGTAAGTTGATGCTGCTATTGCAAAGTTTTACTTCCAGCTCTGCTTTTTCACAGAACTGTGTGTAATTTAATTGTACGAGCCCAGACACAACCCTCATTGCACTGTTTCCCAAAAAGGTATCAAAGAAATTGTGAGAGAACCAGGATAAGCCACCAAGGAACATAAAACTAACTTAAACCCCGGCTGACAGTCCAAAGGAGGTTCAACCCTCCAGCCATCCCTGCAGCTGGAGAATTTACCTGGCACAGTGCTCACATGGGCACTGCCAGAAATCCTGACCTGCTACAGAAGCAGGTTCAGCCTCCCAAAGAGCAACTAGGAAACACTGGCCAGGCACAGCACTGCTTAAAAAAAAAGAGTGTCAGGGAAACTAAATAGAAGGGATCATAAAGAAAGGAAAAAGATAACAGGATGAATTATTTTCAGGGCAGGAGCACAGTTTTGTTGCCTGATTTTTGTTTTGGCAGCTGCATGTCGCAGGGATGCCTATTTAGGGACAGATTTTACTTAAAGCTTCCGCAATGTTGTGTATAGAAGAAACGGGAACAAAAACATGTCTCATGGACACGTACTTTTTTAGAAACCCAGAGGAAGTGAGCCACTTGGGCAGCTCCCAGGCTCATGTTGTTTGGCTTTGATTTCTTTTTAAGATTGGACTCATCGTTTGAAACACAATAAACACACAATTTCACTTTCTTTTTTCCCCCTCCAAACAAGCAGTAAAAACAAATCACAAAACTGTAACACACTGAAAATACAAGCAAAGAGATTTTAATCCAGAAGGAGACAGCTACGGTGAAAGCCACACCAAGTGAGCTGTATCCCAGCTTTATCCCTCCACATCCCTGAGCCAGATGAGCAATGCTGGAGCACTCTCTGCTGGGTGTGCAGCAGCCACGGCTATTTGCTAGTGTCACCCAGCTCCTGTTGTGGGGGCATCTCCCTTATCCATCTCTGCCTTGCTGAGACCATCAGGGACAATGCTGTCCATGCGTGGGGGACACAATCCAATGACAAGGTCACTCACGTCATGCAAAGAACATCTTTTAGATGTGTTCTGAAGTTACCATCCCTTCTAAATGAATGTGCCACCCACTTCGAGACCTGAGCTGTTACTGAGGTGAAGAACAGCCAAGGACAGGCACACTTCTCTACAGCCAATCCCCATGAAAAGGTCAAACAACCTGCCAAGACCACACTGTCACACTGCAGTTACACTCCTGGTCCTCCCTCCAAACCATTTCTATTTCTGGCCCTTCACCAGGCTGACCCTGAAGTCCTCCCTTCTTTGGGGACACCAGCTGCAACAGCTACAGTGCTATGATGAGTCACCAAACCACTAAAAACGTCCTCAAACTTGAAAACATCAAATCCAGTGACTTAAACCCAAATGCTTCAACTAGTTATGAACACAAGTGGCTTATCACACTGAGTGGAAGTGGTTCTGGGAAGAAAACAGCTTCTCCAAGCACAACTCACCCAGACGTGGGATGTGGAGTTTCCACTCCCAGCAACTGTTTTGGAGATCAAAGCAGCAGCGAGTCAGAGGGAGCCCAAGCATTGTTTGCTTAATAGACTCTTACGTACAATTATGTAACGTCATTAAGCGGTGTAATTATGGAGCCCAACCATGCATTTTTGTGGTTGAAGCCAAAGTATGCTTAATGGTGTAATTACTTTTTAAAAAGAGCTCCCACGACTAATTACAACCACAGAGAGACAAGCAGCAGAAAGCTTCATAGCGTAATATTAGGAATGAATTATGTGTTTTACTCCTTATTCCAAGCACAGCAGTGTAAATACTACTGTCAGACCCCACATCTCCCTGTGCCTTCCACAGCACCAAGATTACCACGAACAACAAGACCATGAACAGCAAAATCCTCTGAGTAACAGCCAAGGCCAAGTGACCCTCATGCTGCACAGAATGACCCCACTTCACCCCGAATGAGTAGGGATATGGCATTGTTGGGGTGTGAAGCTGTGATCAACCATCGCAGTGCCACACGAAGAAGTTTATGGGTGACTGACGGGGTCTTCAGCCATGCCCAGTGTGCCTCCTACCTGTTCAGCCTTCCTGTTTGCCATGTAGCTGTCTGAGGTTGATTGAAGTCATAGAGTAAATCCAAGGTGAGGACCTTGGCAAATGCTTGCCCAGGACCAAGCACCACCTGCAGTGTCAGTGTCACACTGGCCACCAACCCCTCCAGGTAACAGTCACAGGATGCTCTTGGCTGGGCAAGGAGAGTCACAGCACAGACCACGTTACCTGAACCCAGCTCCTGCCAAGCACCCACACTATGTCCCAACACTTCAAAACCAACAACAGGAGGGACTGGCTCCAATCCACCTCTCTCTGCCAACCTTTCTCATCCCACGTCAGTCATTAACTCAGGGCAGATGGGGATTTGGCCTTACCCCACCCAGGAGCCATCCCCTCCAGCCCTGTCAGTGAAACACTGGAAAATACAGATCTACCCAAAACATTGGCCTGAAGCCAAGGAAGTATTCCAGTATTTCTCAGATACATCTGTCTTACTGCCTGAGATGGGGTTTATTACTAGGGTGCAGTGACACCATGAGATTTATGGGCAACAGACTCACTCCATCCATCCCAAAGAGACAGGGAACAATTAACACCTCCCTATTCCTGATCCTACTCTCCTCTGCTTTTGGCTTGTTCTCTTCCACTTTCCTTCTTTATCCTCCTATTATAGCAGTACAGTGGAGTACAACCAACGTTTATCTTTTTTTTCCAGACAGCCTTTAAGAGACAGAAAGCCTCCCTAGGATGAACCCTTGCTGTCTGTCCCCAGCTCCAGCCCCGGGCTCCAATGTTCAGCTCCGCAAGCAGAGATCTGCTGCAGCCATTAAAATGAAATCTGCTGGGTTATGCCTGGAAATGCATTTCACTTTGCTAGCATGATTCCAGCAAAGTTCATAAACCTGGGAATGTGTAGTGCCTAGCAGAAAGCCTGAGTGGTTTCCTAACAGAGCTCTGCTAGCCAGCGCCACATCTCACCCAAATTACTTCTGCAAGTTCCACTTAACATCCACAGCCTCTGCTCCCTTCAGTGCTTCGCAGCTCAAGTGACCTCCTGCCCTTTAGTTTTGGGAAGAATATTGAACTTCCCATGATCAAACACAGAAAAGACTCTTTCATTTTGGGAAAACCCAGGACAATTTCAGCTGAGCTGTCTGAAGAACAAGCAGGTCCAAGTAAATTGAGGAAAGCATTTTGAAGAAATGAAGGTTATATGAAAACCCAGAGCTTCTCGATTGATGACTTAAGATCAGTTTTGCTGAGTAGCATTTCTACTACTAAGTAAGCTGAATATTGATTATTTTTTTTTTNNNTTTTTTTTTTTTTTTTTTTTTTTTTTTTTTTTTTGCCTCAACAGGAGCAAAGGATAATGCTCTTCAGGGCTACAGTGAGTTAGGTAGGAAATGTGGAGAAAAACCCCTGGGATAGGAAGAAATCTGTCCAAAGGCAGGGCAGTGCTCCTTGCTGTGCTGGAGCTTTGCGATGCTGATGCCAGGCAGCACAGAACAGCCCATGTGGGAGGACAGGACACACAGGCTTTGGGGGAGCAGGGCAAGACTGAGTTTGCGATCCAAAAGGGAAAGGCAAAAAATACAGGTGCAGTGGAAAAATGAAGAAAAATTTTAAAATGTTTTTTTCCCACAATCCCCCCTGCTGATGTTGATCATAAATAAAGGCACAAGCTCAGTCTAGTGGTACATCTCCTTCTGATCCCAACTAATTTTTTTAGGTTGAAATGTTTGGTGCCCACACTGTGTTTTGAAATTTTTATATAAAGCAAGTTTCAAAACTCCAGAAAGAAAACATCATGGTAAATACTTTTGCTTTTTGAAAACATGAGCTGCAAAGCTCCTCACAGCAGCTCTGGAGCAGCAATGGGAGATAATAAAAGCAGACATAAAGCAGGTAGACAAGAAAATACATGCCAAATATTTCGGAGCACTCAGCTGAGGACAAGTGGATGGTTAGGCACCCAGATGAACTGACTGCATTTTCAAAATGTGAAAATTCAGCTTGTGTATATTGATTTCCAGGCAAGCCTGGTTCACTTCACTCCCTAGAGCTTAGCTGCCTTTGAAGGTCTTTAAGAGCCTGTCCAGAAAATATCTGCTTACTTCAGTGCCATTTTAACCACGGGTTATTTCTTCACTCTGAGAGCAAATCAGCAATACACTGACCCCAAAGAGATGCTCCAGCTTTCACTGAAAGCCTCTCCGGTTTTGCCTCCAATATTGCTTTCCTGGGCACATTTTAACAACCACATAGCAGGACACAGAAGTGGCGTCCTCCTTCTAGCAAGGAGAAAACTTCCACTTCTGGTACAGAAAGCTCTGAACTTATTGAAAAAATAGGATCAGTTTAGCCCATGTCACCCCTCCACATCAAGCTCTGAGGTCTCTCTTTGCACTGAGGTACATCCAAAAGAGGCAAGAGTCTGGGGGCAGCTGAAACAGGCAGGAGAGTTGGGGAAGCAGCTGAAAGGTCCTGGCAGGCTCAGAGATGGGTCTGGAACACCCATGTGGCTCTGCTGATGGGGTGTCAATAAAACACCGTGACACTGAGCAGCTGGTTGGTGTGCAGGATGGCAGCTGGAGGCCAGCTCCAGGGCTAGGGCTCGAGGAGTAGTGCTCAAAATAACCCAGAAAAATGCAACATCCTTCAGCTACCTGAAGTTATCAAGGAAGCAAGAAACATCAGAACTGGGCTTGATAAATAGCTGGTAAAATCCCATCACCTGCATCCTCACTGGAGTTAATGTCTGCTTCAGGTCACAGCAGGACTCCTCTTCCTCTTCACAGCCCATCCAGCCTCCAGCCCCAAGGTCCTGCCCCATAGCAGGCACGGTGCCATGTTGCGAGTTGCTCATTCCTCATCCCATCTGTGATTTCCATCTGCCTCTGAGACACCCACATCTACCCTAATCCAGACAGTGCCAGTCCTACCATGAGCCCAGACCATCAACACAAGGTGGGGGAATCAACCAGAGAAAAAATGCTATTCACTTTCTGGGTTTTGAATCTTCAGTGGGATTTGTTGTAGTCACATAGCAATTTTGGTAACCCTGGAGGTCTCTAGTCTACCCTACCATGTAAAGCACATCCAACTAGATCTTGTGCTCAGGGCCATGTCCAGCCAAATTTTGAACATTGCCAGGGTGGAGATGCCCCAGGAGCTCTGGACAGTCTCCACTATCTGATGATATCCATGGTAAAAATGCTTTACCTACATCTAACTGGAATCTCCCATCTTGCAACTTGTGCCTGTGGCACCTAGTCCTGCCACCACAAACCCCCGAGGAGAGTTGAGCTCCTTGTTCTTTACATTCCTCCCATTAGGTGATTGCAGACAGCAAAAAGGTCTTCCTTGAGTCACCTCCCCTGCAGGCTGAACAAAGTCTTCTCAGCCTCTGGTGCACTCTGTGCTTCAGTCCCACAGCACCTCAGCAGCCTGTGAGTGAATCAACGTTTTAGGGGCACATTCACATCCGTGGAGCCCAAAAATGGTGTTTTCCCTCTGGCAGTACTGAGGCACAGATGTACACCCAGGATGAAGGACTTACTGCCTGGGGAGGTACAGCTGAGCTGCAGTAACCAGCTGTGTGCTCACTTCTCTCTGCACAGTGGGAAGTGAAACCAGACAAATAAATCCTGAAGCCAACAAACTGTCAACCATGGAGAGTCACTAAACTATGGTAACACAGCCACTTGTGGTCACAAGCCAAAAACGGCACCATTTTTTTTGTCCTAAACCAAACACAGCACTAGATCTCTTAAACAAGGACTAATCTGGGCAAACCTTCCCCCAAAAGCTTTTCTTTCTTTTCTGCAACTTTGATCTTTTAGCTATTCAAATGAGTAATTTTTCTGTCTCTACTCTGGGGTCTGTGTTTGGGCGGTGAATGTTAAAATTCACACCAAGAAAAGGGGACTCTGTGCCAGGCAACTGTAAAAATACAATCAGGTAAAAGATCTCCTCTGCTCAGAAGGGAAGGCTTTGGAGGGAGCAACCTGTGGCTACAGAGATTTAATGTCACTCACTAAAATTCGGAGCAGCTGCAGCATCTCTTTAAAGCTGGTTCAGGCTTTCAGTGGAAGTTCACACAGCACACTGGGGATGTCAGGACTCACTGTGTTGGGAGAACATGATGAAAGGGGATGGTGGTGCTCTCCAGAAACTAATGCATCTTTATTTGCAGCATAAATGGTACCGCGACGTCATTATTTGCAATAAATATTTTTAAGAGTGTTATTAGCACCAAGTGATTATTTGGAGATATCAGTTGTTTAAATACAGCAAGTGTGGCTGAGTGGTTGTTGTTCATATAAGGAGAAAGAAGGGTGAGACAACTGTGCTATGCATCATAGTAATTACAGCAGCAGGGCTGGGCTAATTCTGGTGATGAAAAGCTCCACAGTAAGCCCAAAAGGTGCTCAGCTGGTTTTTATTTATTACTGGCATCAGCACAGTCTTTCCTAACTATTAGAAAAAAAAGGTGAGAGTATTTCACAAAATTCACTTACTCTTTTACGTGTGACCATTAATGTGTCTGAACACTGACTTCTTTTCTTTCCTCTTCTCATTATTTTATGTATAAGCATCTCTGAACATGCTGGATGGAGGCATTGAGAACATCAGGGGAGCAGCTGCTTTGAAAGTTATACCAAGGCAACAGAAGTCCTTGAAAATATTTCAAAAACAAAAGATAATATTCATTCCAAGAATAAATTTCACTTGATCTTGCCACACTCAGACATATGACTTGGGCCCTTGATTCTCAGATCATGTATTAGAATCAGTTCAGGGCTGAACCTAGGACTTCTTACACGTGCAAAACAGGAGGAATAGATGCTTTATTTTTCATTTCACTCTTACTTTCTTTGGCTAACTGTTTGCACAGGCCTCGCTGGGATGGTTATTAACATTTAGTTTCTTCGCTAAAGGTATTCCACCCAGCCCTGATCTCCTCCAAAGCTACTACAAATGGATTTAATTCAGACCCTGATATTGAACCCTTTGTAATGAGCCAAAGATTTTAGCGGACAGAAGTTTTGCAAAGTTCTGAGAGTGGCACACTGGCTCCCAGAGAAACGCTGGCTTAAACAAAATAACTCAAGCCTTATTTCCATCCTCTTTTTCCCTATTCTACACTGGTCCATTGATGGTTTAAACTGCTATTGCTTTCTGCTCTTTGTCAGGAGGTAATGCTTGCAGTCAGCCAGGAAAGTTTGGCTTTTGGGGGTTTTCTCTATGCACCCTGTGCAATCTACATAACTGATCTTTTTTTTTTTTTTCTTTGCCTGGTATTCCTTTGGTCCACTTCTTGTTTTGGTTTTCTTCATTTCCTAAGAAAAACGAAGCAGATGCTGTTTATTTCCCTCCTGTAATTTTCAATCTGTTGGAAATGACTGGCACAGGGCTAATCCATTGCTGATTTTCTATTTAAAAAACATGGATGTTCTCAGTTTGTACAACCCTCTAAGCAGGACTAAATTTTACTCTTCTAACCCCACGCTGGGTTGTAAAAGACCCATCTCCATCTTGCCTAATGGAAAGCTATCAAGTTTCACTGTAAGCTGCTTTCTTTTTTACAAGATATGTCATCATGAAGTCGTATATAATTAATAAGCCCTGACCCTCAGTTAATAAGGAGTGAGAGCACACAGATTTATAGGTGGCTGGGTGTCTGCTCCACTGGCTCTGGCTTTGGCAATGTTTCCTTCTCCAAACTGCAATCTCTGTGACACAGTCACAGCTCATAAATACCCGAGGCGAGGCTCCTTGTTCACCCACGCTCTGCAACACCACCAGTGCTCTGTGCCATTGCTTCTCCCCATTAAAGTCTATTTCTCATTATTTCATAAGTAACACAAAAATTAAACTGCATCTGAGGCAGCAGGGAAATCAATCTCCTCCAGAGAATCACTCCAGTTAAAAATTCAATATATCTTTTACCCCTTCAGGCATTTTATATATATATATATACACACACACACACACATATATATATAAATTGTACCAAGAATGCACCTAAAGAGAAGGCAAAAAGATATATTCCAAGTGGCCAGCATCTACGCTGCAATAATATTCTTCTCTATACACTCAGACAAGTGTTTTTAGGAAGATAGATGACATCTAAATGTTCTTTCTTGATAATTTCTTGTGTGCTTTCAATTTTCTGTAGATAATTAATTATTGTAGTAGGAGCATTTAGACTTTTAAACACACTTTTTTTCACAAAAAAATTAATTCAGTCAGGCTGGTAATGTGATAACTGTTCTCCAATTAATTAGATTTTCAGCATAATGTATTCTATTAAAGTACATCTATTCAGGTGTGGTGTAACACCAAGCAGTCTTGTAGCTAAATATTGGGTCTTTGCAGATTTAAATGAGGCTGCCACATTTTGTCTGTGGTTCTTGAGCTGAAATATTCAACTTTTTATGGGAAAACACATATTCAGCCCTACATTCCCACATAAATGCTGATTATTGACATGGCTCACTCCAGGAACACAAGTTTGACAATCCCAATCCATTTTAAAGAGTCAGGAGTGAAACAAAGGCAGTGTCTAACCTGATCAATGAGAGGCACGATATTAGACCCTGCTCCTCTGCTTAATTTAAAAGTTAATTCAGGAATCCCTGAGGACTCTGCTGGAGCGAGAGCTTTCAGCAAATCATGAGCTGGCAGCAGAATTGGGCGTAATTCATTTATATCCATCAAGAGAAGCAGCGGTTTTAAGAACAACTCCTATGCCCTCAAGATGATGAACTCTGAGCTATAGCATTCTCTTTCACAGCTTCACACCTCCCAGAGCTGTAATCAAGAGTTACTTGTGTGAGTAGGTCACATTTTCACTGTGGTTCCCTACTCTTCCCAAGTGGGATGCAGTGAATTTGGTGGAAAAGACCAGAAACACACTTGTTGCCTTAGATCCCTGAATATCCAGTCAGCAGTGTGTGCAAACCTTCATCCACCAGCCCAGCACCAAAGCATCCCCAAGAATGTGGGGATGTGTTTTCCTGCCATTCCTCAGAGGGACCCGAGGCTGGCAGGCTATGTCTGTGTCACTGAGACTGAGCAGCACCAGGGGCATGGAGCAGCAGTGCCACGGGCTGGAGACCATTCCCAAACCACAGCGTGTATGACCATTTTTCCAACTTCTGCAGCACTTACAGTTTCTTTCCTGGAAACTTCACAGCTACAGGGGGACCCTTATCTTTCCTGGCAAAGCCAGAACATTTTTTAAGAGCCTGCCTAGTGCAATATGTGGGTATTTTCTCTCTTTTCACCTTGACAGCTGCACACTGTCGCCCTCACTCTTGTTCCATTTATCCCACTGGGAACTCTAAGATTAAGTAACTCTTAGATAAGAGTGGGAAATTAGTCATCATAAACACGTGGGCCCAGCGAAGAACTTCAACTTTCAAATAGCAAAAGAGCTTTTGCTGCAGTGCTAACACTGTGCTGAACTCTACAACTCCAGACGAGATTGCTATTTTTTTGTAGGGTAAAAAGCTTTCAATCAGCAAGTAAGAGGTTCTCCCAGAAAAAGAGTTCCTGTTGATAAAGGCTGCAGAATTATTTTTGTCTTTCAAGATGTCTGGGACAAAAAGTAATTCACAGAACCTGTGTCTATTATGATTTCTGAGCAGCATTGCATTATTATGCGCATAGTCTGATTGGTTTCAGCAAGAACATGGACAAGTCTGATCCTGATTAATCACTCAGCACCAAGGGCCTGAATTCACAGATTTTCTGGTGCTGCATCAAGGCCTGCAGAATTTGGAAGTTAAATTGGCTTCACACCTTTCTAACCTCAGCATTCACCACACAAAACTCTTCTCTAGCTGGAATTGTGAGTTCTTACGGAAAGACTTTGCACCTACCATCAGAGCATTTCAGAGATACTAACTGATTCAAGCTCATAAACCTGCTGTGAACAAGAGATGTTGTGATCCTCGTTTTACTGGTATGAAAATAGACATGTTGAACAGTCGTATTTTTTGGACATGGGAATGCAGGGAATCATTGCAAGAAACAGCAGTAAAGCTAAAATTTTCTTTCTACTTAAAGCAAGAGTTCAGCCTCTTGGTTGTTTAGAAATTTTATAATGAAACTCAAGAGATTTCCCAGTCCCACTGTTAGCTGGAAATTGACATAGTGTAGGAAATGAGGAAGGGTTTTGTCCCGACAGTTGATTTCGCTGAGTTTTCCACAAGTACAACGATAATAATCGGTCCAGAATTCATGATGCCATGGAAGAAGTCTGTCTGCACGGTACGGCAGGCCGTGGGCCTGTCGGCAGGGCACAGGAGAGAGAACGAGCCCCGTTATCCCCCAGAGGCAAGGCCCCGTGCTGCTCTGCTGTGCGGCCAACAGCAGTAGAGCATCTTCCATCTGTCCCTCCGGTGGGTTTTCCACAGCACGGACACCCGACTGCTCCGAGCGCAGTCATGACCTCCAAATCACTGCACAAAGGCCACTGGCTTGGGATGGCTGCTGTCCCCTGCCAGCCCAGGGCACGCCGCAACGATTCCAGAGAGAAAAGGTTCGATATCCCAACCCCAGGCTCGCTTCCACTCAGGCCTTTGTCCTGTGCATGTGTCGATAAACAAATGATCCACGCCCCAGTGAACTGGCACAAAGGCACTATGCAAAGAAGCAGCTTGAAGCTCAAAGAGCAGAATTTGCAGCTAAGGACACTAATGACTCCGTCTGGTTACTCTGAGAGCAGCTCTTGTGGGTGGTAAAAAATGGATGCAGGCACCGTAGAGCCTGGCAGTGATGACAAATAACCCAGTATGTTTCAAGTGTTTGTGCCTGCCCTGAAGAACAAAATTTTGCATATTTTCCCATATTTTCCAGTTATTATAGAGCCAAATTCTGATGAGACCTGATGTTTATATTATTTTGTTACAGGAGTTAATTTTATTTTAAAAAGTTGGCTCAAGTTACATGGAGAGCAACCTCTAAAAGCAGCCTATAGGGCTGGAGCTGCCATTTTTGTGGACTCAAAACATTACAGACTGAAATTCTACTGGACAATCACTATATGCTTTACAGAGACAGCTCCTGGCCTGAGGAATTTGTAAAGCAAATAAATGCAAACAGAGCAAAATAAATGAGACACTAGAAGGCCAGATGAATATGGAAAGATTAAAGGAAGTGAGATGGGGGAATGTAGCTAGTAGGAGGCAGCTGCATGGGAGGAAGGCAGAGCTACATCCTGGGGATTGGAGGCAGGTCAAGCAGATTTCAGTAAAAATACTAGAATTTTTAGGAGGAGCAAAAGGTGGTTTTCTGAAAGACACTTTTCACTCTACATCTCTGTCCCCCAGCAAATGCTCAAAATGAATCAGAGTTCTCCTTGGACTTGAGGACCTTCTTCTCTCTCCTGCCACTCGTGCATCAGCATCCTGTAGTGTTTGAGAGGGGCTGCACCACGCCTGGCAAAGCTCTGGGATCACAGCTTACCTGGGATCTCTATCAGGAAAAATGTCCCCAGGTGATGTCACTGAACAGCCTGTCCTGTCACATCCTTTGTGTGCAGCCTGCAGTCATCCCAGGCACCTTGGATGGGTCCTTCAGGGCAACCATTTATCACTATTTATCAACTATTTATATTGTTGCTCCTCAGAGGTGGAAATTGTGGTCTCTACATAAAGCTTGCCCAGGAAAGATCACAGAGTGAGGCATCGTTTCGTGATCCTTGGCTGTAAATTTACACTTTCCAAAGATGTTCATATCCTACTGAAGACATAAAGGAAAGACAGCTGAAAATTGCTGTCTGCTGAATGATTGCAGTCTGAAGACTCCTCCGAGTATAAAGGAAGGAAAATATTGTTCTCTTCAAGCTTATGGATCTCACCAGTCTCGGGATGAGCTTCAGGGTCAGGCAATTTCATGTTTCACAGATGAGCGCTCAGAAGCCCAAGAAGAAAATAACCCCAGTGCAAAAAAAAAAAAACCCAAAACCAACCCACAAATACCTATTCAGCCAGTGCCAGGAGGGCTGAGCAGGCTCGGAGCACTTGTGTTTAACTGCTGCAGTGGAGCAAGAGCTGGCTCCTGCTAAGTACTGGCAAAAACTTTCCCCTGGTATCCACTTGTCCTGCCAGAGCTCAGAGCAGAGGTTTCCATTTCCACTCCCAGGGGATGTGAGGGTGGGATGGGACACAGAGCTGAGCTGGAGCAGGGAGCTGGCACACACAGTCCCTGCCCTGCAGACAGAGATTATTTTCTTTTCCAATTTATCTGTAATATCTGTTATGTGGGGACCTCATTTTTTTGTAACTGCATTTTATATTAAAAATAGACATCCCGGTGATGTTACAGTACTCGTTAGCAGAGGTTGTTAACAGCCTGCAGCATCTCAGAAATAAGGTTTGATGGAAGGGGTGGTGTCCCCAGCAGCCCAAACACATGGACATACTGACATGGTCTAATCCAGCTCTTGTCCATCAGGTAGCCATCACCCACTTGCAGCAGCCCACTCCCATTCAGCAGGAATTTTGCCTTTTTCTTTGATAAGAAACACAGCTGGGCTATCAGGCTGGGTCTGCACATCCCATGAAGCAGCAAATGAGATATTTCAACAAAACTAAAAAATGCCCTGTGGGAGGTTTGTGCCTCAGAGGGATGGAGGAGATGCAGCCCTGGGATATGAGGCTTACCCTCCTACACCACCCTTGTGACAGAGCTACAGCTGGAGAGGCTCAGGGCAATTATTTGGGTTTTGATTGCAAACTCATTCCATGACAGGTGGCTGAGCAGCCTGTGTTCACCTCCTTGTACTTTGCTGGGTATGAACAGCAGGAAGAGCAGGACCAGTCTTGGGGACTTGAACTTGGATAAGTAGGTTTAAACGAAGTAAAGTTAACTTTGGACTGCAGATTGGGGATGAATGAGTCCTCCCTGGCATCCTGGAAGATGTAAGAGTTCCCCTGGAGAACCATTAGGCTCTCTCTCACTACAGTGAATCTTGATTGCTTTGGACAAAATGATGGAGAGTATTTTGCAGGGAACAACCCTGTGGGTGGAAGGGATGATCTCATAGGTCTTTCCCATCAGTGATTTCCAGGATTTTTGTGCCTCTGACATAAAACCCCAAAATAGCAACATTAGTCTAGGTCAAGATAACACTAAAAGCCTGTGTTTAATTTTACATCTGGAGAGGAGCAGATGTGCCACACAGCAGCTGTATGAGTCATTCCCAGACACCATATCCCACCCCCAGAGTGAGCCCTGGGATGAGGGCCTCACTTGGGCTGATGGAAAACCAGAGCACGCAACCCAGTGATCAAAGGTACCAGCACAAACTCTGCACCAGGAAAAACAACCAGGGAGACTCCTTGACAAAACAAGGGCTGCCATGCTCTCCCTTCACAGCTGCTCCTGCTGTTTCTGACAGCTTTGGGAAGGCTTGGGCTTGCGGTGGGTCTGAGCCCCAGCCTCATGGACCTGAGCACATCACCAGCCCAGTTCCCACATGCAACACCGGGGGCTTAGAAACTCTCATGTTACAAACAAGCTCAAAAAGACGTGGGAAATGTGTACACACACAATCTCACCTGTGTCAGCCTAATTACCTCTCCTCTCAGGCTAAGCTCATTTCCCAGCAACTGCCCAGGTTAAGAGGACACCCACAGCCCCTCCAAGAGCACAGCTGAGGAGAGGTGTCTTGTTGAACCACAGTGCCCTGACTATACACAATAAATCACTTTGCAGCAGCTCATGTTATTTATCCACCAAACAGGCAACAGTTCAGGTTTCCCATCTTGAAACGAGGGCAGTAATACTTGTTTTTACCACACACTGGAACTTAATGAAGACACTCCAGAAAGCCTGGCTGTCACAAGAGACAATCTGTGGCCCCGCAGATTGAGCATCGCAGGTCATTAACTAATCCCCTCCAAATGCACAGATAACTCTTATTATGGTGAAAGGAGACACAGACGCATCAAGGGAAAACCAGACCCCTCAGGGATCAGCAACCACTGTCTCACTGCAGTCTTGTGGCTCATACAAATGGCAAATATGAGAGGAGGCTGAGGCATATCAGACAAAGTCAGTCTTTGAGGGCAGAACCAAGAAAGCCAGAGAAAGCTCACTAAATTTCCTTAGACATTACACAAATGCTGCCCTGAACGTATACAAAGGAGAAAAATGTTTATTGGAACCATTAATCCACATAAAACATGATAAAAATGCACTTTTACCATCTGGCTTCAGTTGGTGTGTTTATTAGCAGGGGATTTGAGGCAGTGCCAGCACTGCCCACTCCTGTGATTCCTGGTCCTTTTCCAAACGCCCTGGCTCCGAGAGTGAGCCTTCCAGCAAAGCTTTCTAAGCAGGGTAGGGGAAAGTGGGATGGCATGCTCCTTTCTTTTTTCAAATAAGCTCCTGATCCCCCCTGAAAAAAAGAAAATTCAAGCACGGAAATGTAAGTTCCATAACCTAGAAAGTTAATTTGAATGATGAAAACTTAGATTTTTTTCACCTTTTTTTTTAGATCTTGCAATTTTGGAGGCATGAGTTCTGAATATTGATGATTGCCACAAAGAACACAATGAGTCCCGGGTAAAACATTCTCTTCTGTTTTTCTTTTTTTTTTTTTTTTCTTGATAGAGAGGAGTCTTACCAGCAAAATCTTTCTCAGTGGTACAAAGTATTCTTTTCTTTTACGAGATTCTGATGGAGTTGGCTTCCCATTTTAGAACACCAGTGCATACTAATTTAGAGTACGAACAAACTAAGGGGTAAAATGTACTAAAAGTTGATTTTGAGAAAAAAAATAAAATAAAAAGAAAAAAAGGCTATTTTGCACACACTTCTATGGATAGGATGCAATCGATACAGCTGGTTTTAGAATTAAATCAACAGGCATCTTTGTAGAACACAGGGCACTCCGGGTTTTGGGGGTGGTCCGAAGTTCAACAGGGCTCGCAGCTGAGTTCCACTCCTAGTCCATCCTTTATCATTGCATCTAAACATGGTCCCACCTCCCACAGACAGGTGGACTCGCCACAGTGGAAAGACAGGCTCATTTTCCTATCAGCTCTTTTGTATTTCAACAGCCCACATCCACAACACTGGACTTCCACCTAATGCTGACTCACCGTTTGGCTTGTTTGCAGCCCCAGAGGCTCAGTACTAAACCTCCCTGTTCCCCAGTGTGAGAGAAGCCGGCACCCGCAGCACCCAAGGCAGGTGAGGCGGCACCCACGGAGACCCAGCACGGATCCATCAGCTTTGCCCCGGGCTGTCAATCCCCGACACGCGGCTCCTGCCTCTGAGTCATCCCTGTGCTGTGCACACAACAGTACAGGCTGATGCCAATTTATATAACTGCAAACCCATCAGGTTTAGTCACCCTCTCCTCGTGGCATAACCCCCACACAACACAAACCCTGCTGTGCGCTCCAGAAAATTGACGTGGCTCGGGGAGTCAGCGCTGGGGTCCAGCTCACCCCACCCCAGGCACGAGGGCAGCACACAGAATATTTTCCCTGGAGATGAGAGGGTTAAGTTCAGAAACTGACTCCAAATGCATTCCCCAGATTGTTTTGAGGATTGAGAGGAAAACAAGTATTCCTCAGAATTCTCTCACTGTTTTCTAAATGACCCCTGCTAGAGATCTTAATCTGGCTTTTAATAGGTTCAGCAAAGAAATCTCATCTCAGGGGGCCAAGGCCAAGTTGGAGCTGGAGTTAAAACCTACCTCAGATGAACTGGCAGAGGCGTCCCTGGAGATTCTCCCCCTTTGGAAATACTGCTTCCTTTTCACTAATTCATCCATCCCCAAAGACCTAAACTTATGAACCACTGTTCAGGTGAAGGTCTGTCAGCTGTGTCACTGTGATTCAGCAAGGGCAACAGCCAGCAGCACCAAATACAGAGTGATGGAGACTCCAACACTGTCTGTGTGCACATCTCCCACCACAAACTCCAGGGCTGGGGAACTGAGCTGAAAGCTCAGGCTTGGCATGGCAAAGCTTGAGTTGCACAGAAAAGCATAGCTGAACTTCTGTTTCTAAAAAGGGCAGAAAATAATTTTCTTCCAAGATTACTAACACTTTCTCTACTGAAAGCGTATTTGAGGCTTCTGGTTTAGTGCATTTCTGCTCAGCTCCACAGGGAATGGGAGTGCTACACTGGCTGGCACCAGTTTCTTCTGTCTCGGGGAAACTAAGCTTGGGTCATTAAAATTTGGCTAACTAAACTGCCCTTGTTCTCCCATTAAAAAAGGAAGTTTTACATCTCTTGCCACAACCTAGAGATAAGCAGGATAATACCTATGACCAACAAAACAAGTCTTGTACATCATCCGGGACAAGTGTAGTCATCAGACACAATTCTAGATACTATGATCACATTTCCAATTCTGTCTCTCTGCCTGCAGTTCCAGGGTAGTCTTAAGAGGATACCAATTATTTAAATAGTTCCCTACTCACTGCACCTCGACTAGAGGTACCATTTCATTTTAGTCTGAGCACCAAAGCATAAAGAAACTGAGACTTGCTGTATCCCCCACAGGATTTCAGAGTGTAAATCCTATGGATCTATGTTGGTGCTTCCAGCTCAGGTGAAATCTTCAGTCCCATGAGACCTCTTCTCATGGTGTCCAAATGAATTCATGGTGAGGTCATTACCAGCTTACAAAGCCAACCAAAAACTGGGCCTGAAATGTAAGGACAGCACTGCCTCCAAAAGTGAAGTTAGATGAGTAGGAATCATCCACTATGGAAGACTCTATATAAATCGATACTGTGACACATTGCTTTCTGGAGGGTGACAATCCTTCCCCAAAGTTAGGACACAGTTAGGAGATGAGGGGTTACACTGCTGCATGCCTGCGTTTGAGACAGTCTAGAGCTCTCCACAGAGCCAGGGTGGGACGGCCTCTGCAGACAGGCTGGGGGCTTTGCATGGGAACAGCTCCAGGGATGAGCAGAGGACATCATCCCCACGGTGAAAAGCAAACCAGCCTCCATCTCCCTGCCAGAGCCAAACACACGTCCTAGATTTGATGCACGCTGCAATCTTCAAACTCTCATTCGTACAACTTCCCCAAAATAGAGACACCATGACGCATCCTGGAGAGCAGGACCCTGGTGTGATTTCCATCGTGGGATGAGAGGCACCCACCACAGGGTTCATCCACACACACCTCACAGACTGACTCACAGAGGCTACATGGGGCAATGCACAAGGGAGCATCGCTGTTCTGGGGTGGGTAGAGACGATGGGTCCATGCAGGAGCCAGCAGCAGCAGACAGGGAATACCCTCTGCACCCATAGGAGCTGTATTTTTGTGTGCATTTCTCAGGGCAGCTCAGAGAAGCCAAAAAACCCTGAAGGTTCCCATGAGAGAAGGGATGCCAGAGCAAACCTCATCTGGGAAAGTTGTGGAGTTTGTTTATGCAACAACCTGATCCTAAGGTAAGGCAGAAAGAAATTCCATGCTTGCATGACTCATTAGTTCATTATGAGCAAGCTGACTCTTACAGGAGGGCTTCCACTGAAAACCAGACAGCCGACAAAGGTCTACAGGCAGCCAGGTACCACAGACCTGAAGTTGAAGGTCAGCCACACCACGCAGGTTACAGGGAGTTAGGAGGCTCCCGGCCCCTCAGTGGAGATGGGAACATCCAATTTGGACTCCTACAGATTCTAAGGTTATCCCCAACCTCAGCATTTCAGTCCTCACAGGGAGTGAGGGTTGCCAATAAAAATTACTGCAAACCGAGAGAAAGACAGTAAAAACAACAGGGGAAGCCAAAGGAAAACACTGAGTTTCCTGGAGGCTTTCCATCCCTGGCTGCTTGGCCTGGTGGACTCCAAGCCCTCTGATCAAACACAGGGACAGACAAGTGGGAAATGAAATGCCTCTTCCCTGGAAACGCATTTCAGAGCACTGTAACACTGATCACAATGCAGCCACACCCAAACCTCTTCTTTCTCTCTTGCAGTGGTTGGCCAAGGAACTCCAAACTGACCCCAAAACCACACCAGCGGTGGCCAGGAGTGCTGCACTTCTGCTCTATGTGACAAGCAACCATTGAGGCCATCCACCAGTTGAACAGCCACCAACCAAAGGGGGTGTCTTCCATTGTTTGGTCTTGGTCATCCTGAAATCCCATCCCTGCCTCAGCCACTGCATAACCCTCCATAACACAGCCTCCTTTTGCTTCCCAGCGTGGTTGCTCAGCTGCGCCAGAGCCCAAGACCCTCTCCTGGCTGTTTGCTATTAACACACTCTATTAAGAGTTTTCTCATCAGGAAATTGCTTTCCTATCTGTATCAAAATTAGTTTTGGGTGTGGGCAGACCTCTCATGGCTCCAGCATTAGGCAGGATTCATCTGTTTGCTTTTCAGATTTGACTAAGCATCAAAATAGTTTGTTTTAGGAGCCTCTAGAACACCCAGTACCAGCAGAGTACCAAAATCCTGATTTATTAAGGAATCAGCTAATGCCCCTTTACTACACAACTACACATATGATACGTATGCACTGCAGTCTAGTGTGGAAGTGAATGGTCCTAAATTCCCACCATAATGGCTCCTACAAATGTAGTAGAATTACCCCCATAATACACCCTCCTGCTTTCCCCCAGTCAGCTCCACACCAGGACACTGAGACTCCCTCCCCAGGAACTTCTTCCTCACCCTACCCTTTCCATGCACTATCTCAACATCACCTTGGGCATTTACCTCCACACTATCCTAGGTGCCCTGCCCTTCTTATATTGATAAATAGGGCTCTTTGCACAGCCTTTCTCCAACCAGCCCCATCCTCATTTCCTTTCTGTCCCTTAGGGAAATAAGGGCAGCAACGTCTTAATTTGCATGAGATCGATGTGTAAAGTAAAATTGATGAGAAGGCAAATTACGCTGCAAGGCATCAACAGCTGCCATCCTCTCGTAGCTGTCAGATGCCTGACAAATTTGGTGGCCTTCTGCAATGGGGTTACTGCGTTGTTGGAAAAGGGAAGAGCAACAGACATCACCTACCTGGATTTGCACAAAGCATTTGACGCTGACCTGCACAACCTCAGCAGGTTTGCTGATGACACCATGCTCTGTGGTGTGTTCAACACACCGGAGGGAAGGGACCATCCAGAGGGACAGACTTGAGAGCTGGGCCTGTGTGACCCTCGTGCCACTGCACACTGAACACGTGATCCCCAATAGCTGCCAACCATGACTACAAGATCTCTCCCTCCAGATGTAACTCCCAGTTCTGGAGTTTAGCATCATGAAGGCATGGTTTAATTTTCCCTTGATGGATTACTGTACATTTATCTACGCTGGAGCTCATATGTCCCATTTTTGACACTCAGTCATTTTTATGAGGTCTGTCTGGAGTTCCTCACCGTCCCTGTGGCATCTGAATACCCAAAGGAGCTTGGCTTCATCAGAAAACCCAGTTTTCTCTTTACACTTGACCTGACAGATTTTACAGCCTTCCCATTCTCTTCATTTGAACCTGATTTCCATTTCTCAGATACCAGTTGTCTCCTGTGATATGCTGCTTAATTTTCCTACTGTTCCTGCAGGTGATTTAGGGGACAGCTGGGGTTTTTTTAGCTTCTAATACACTGTTATTAACAGCCTCCAGGCTCCATGCATGTTTCTTGCATTTTCGAACTGCACCCTCATATTTACCTTATCCCTCTCTTGAAACTAAATATCCACATACAGGTATGTGCCTTGTTTTTTCCTGCTGTCATGTTAAAACTAATTTTATTGTACTTCCTAGCAATGAGCTCTGCCACTAATTCCTCCTGGCCCTGGCACCGCTTCAGGCTAAATCCAAAATAGCATCTTTTCTTGCAGGATTTAGGATTAATTGTTCTAGGAAGCAACTATGTACTTACTCCATCGAAAACTTTCTCACTACATCTCATCCTGATGAGGCACTGACCCATTCTATGTATGGACAGTTGAAATCTCCTGCTATTAATACCTGTCCTAAATTTTCAGCTTCTTTAATCTCACTTAATATTTCCTGAGGGGGAAGGAGGGGGTGTTCCTGTAGTACAATCCTACTACTACATTTATTATTAGAGTTGGAATTTCCACCCACAAGGATACCACAGCACTTCTCTTTTCCCATAACACTTCTACACTGCTGCATTTTGTATTATCCTTCACTTGCACTGTCACTCCTCCTCCTATACATCCTACCCCAGTGCTCCTATAAATCTGCTAGCTTGGCAACACTGCATCCCTCTAATTATCCACTCTCCCCCAGGTCCCCAGGGTACTTGTGCTGGGTTTGGCTGGGGTGGTAGAGTTAATTTTCTTCACCGTGGCTGGTATGGGGTTGTGTTTCGGATTTGTGCTGAGCACAGGGTTGATAATATAGAGGGTTTTTTTATTGTTGAGCAATTATACAGAGCCAGGGCCTTTTCTGCTTTTTACACTGCTGCACTGGCAAGGAGGTTGTGGGTGCATAGGAAGTTGGGAGGAGACATAGCCAGGACAGCAATATTCCAGACCATATGGCATCAAGTTCAGTACATAAAGCTGGGGAAAGAAGCAGGAAAAAGAGGGGACATTTGGAGTGATGTTGCTTGTCTTCCCAAGTAACCACCATGTGTGATGGGGCCCTGCTCTCCTGGAGAAGGCTGGATTCTTGTCTGCCCATGGGAAGCACTGAATTAATTCCTTGTTTTGCTTTGCTTGCATGGGCAAGTTTTGCTCTCCCTTTATTAAGCTGTCTTTATCTCAATCCATGATTTTTGCATGATTTTACCCTTCCAATTCTCTCCCTGATCCCACTGGTGTAGGAGTGAGCAAGGGGCTATTGGTCCTTGGATGCTGGCTGGGGTTAACCCATGACACCATGTTTGTCAGTTGTCACCAAGCCCTCTGATTCCCCTATTTTTTCAGGCTTCCATCACTGGGTAAGAGCACTTGTGTGTTTTGTCTTCAGTACCTGAGAGTGTACATATCACTCAACTGCTCTTGCAGGCATTATTTCGTCTCTTTAGCAACCACTGTGGTTAGACACAGAACTGAAGTCCCGAGGCTCAGATCTGGATTCACATTTAGACACAACAGAAGAGCTCCACTGCCTAATTCAAAACCAGTCTGGATTCATATTCAAACTTCCCTAAAGGTCAGGCAGATCTGAAACCATTACTGCTACGAAATCCACGTATCCATGAAGAAAGGCCATTTAGAGCAGGTGTATTATTCTACAGTTTCTGGACTTTTACAGCTATCAAATGCAGTATAAGGCATCTGTAAGCTCTTTACTTGTTATCAATTCTGCATCACTTCCGTGTTTTTTTCTACTGTCTTTGCAGGATGAAAGGTAAAATGGGCCTGATACAATAAAAATTAGCTACACGACTTGTAGTAAGATACATCCAGCTACAACTTGAAGAGACTACATAGAATACACAGAACAGCTGAACCATGAGTGGACCCACTTCATCTGGGTATCAGAGCCAGAGAGCAGAGCCCTGGCTTTGCTGTAGGTTTACAGAGTTGTAAAATACAGCACAGTTATAGACCACGGGCTAAGTACCTGCTTGCTGAGTGGGATTGTAGGGGAAATTTACCAATGGTCTCCTAATTTCAACCCATAAGCACAGCTAAAGTCTCTCCTTGAAGGCCTGGTCTTTGCAATCAAATTAAGCAGTGTTAAGTGGGCAGCAGAACTGGAAGTTACTGTGGCAACAGAGACCAAAACCAGAGACTGTAGGTAGTAGTTTGCTCACCCGTGACAATTTTCTGCAGCATCTGCCTGGTGTCCAAGTTCCTCCTAACAGGAATGAAACCTCTCTGACAGGCACCCCTGACTTCTTCATGAGAAAAAATAAACGAACAGACAGACAAAAAATGCAAACAGAACCAAAATCAGTATTATCCATTCAGAAAATCCAGTTGCCTTAAGGGTGAATGAGTTAGAGCATCCCGATTTTTCCCAAGATGCTCTCCCAAAAGGCACATTGTGATAGTTAATGTAAAAGGAAAACCTGACTGAAGGGAAATCATCCAAAAGTCTGAGCATTGTTGACAGACCCTTTAAGAGAACTGCAGTAACACAGGAGCTACAAGACTCATATCATCCAAACTGTCAGCGCCTCTCCTCCTCACAATATTTTTGTAACCCATCATATAATCCATTTGGGCTTAAATCCTCATGATACAAGACCTGCTTGGTTTTCTCTTAACAGACTCCTTGGATATCAGAGGAGCAAGTTTTTCTAATTCTGCTCCAACAAGTGGCCCCACAAAGCATGTGAGAGGAGATAAAAAAACACCCTATCAAACTATGCAGAAATCTTTGTCTTTCCTGAAGTGCACCTGCAACTAAAATGTCCATCGCAATCCCAATGAGACAAGGAGAGAGGCTCAGATAAAGAATCCTGGAGTGCTCCAGGGAGTAAAACAACAACCTGACTACGTAAGTCGCCAGCAAGTGACAGACCTCAACAGACAAGTCATTAACGTCCCCTGTGACTGTCTCTGCCTATTAGTATAAGCTGCATTAGGGGGAGCAGAGCTGTAGGGAAGTCACAGAGATTAACTAAAAATAGTCAAAGAGCCAGGGAGGCACACTCCTGCTCTAAACTCTTTATGAAACTTAAAATAAAACTGCCCCCAATGACTGGGTGACCACGTGTGAAGCAATTCAGCAGCTCCCTATTACTAGGGAGGATGAACTCTGGTAAACACACCGTAACTTTCACATGCCACTGGGGTTCAGCCACGGGCTGGAGGGGGCCAGCTGGGGGAAGGACTCTTGTCTCATCTAACCCAACATATACAAAGGAAAATCTATTTATTTAGAGAATCATTCATTGGTTTCAGTAGGGAAGGGAGGTTAAAGCATTATTTGTGATTCTCTAAAACCACTTGCTTTTAATTCACTGCCTAATCCTCAGGAGGCGTGTAAACCAGACATTTTTTTACATCGAAATAAAAGAAGCCATTCAATTACATTCAGGCTGCGTTGAAAACAAATTGGAATGGTACGAAAGAGCAAAGACTGCCAAATAAAGGAAACCTCTTCCAAGTGCAAGGCTACCAGTTAAACCCAGCCCAGAGAGCAGCTAAGGCCCACTCTTACAGGTTCCTCCCCTTGTTGTCCATGTGCCATGCACCCAAAAAGCACATCTGTGTTGTACACCTATGCGTGGATCACAATGTGTTCAATGAGTATAAACACACTGTATTTGCAGTGAGACAGGGAGATCATGTCCAAGCCCGACACAGTGATCAGCTAACAGCATCTGCTCGATTAAAATTCATCAGAACAAATATAAAGCAAGAGATAATTAAATATATGTACAAAATGATAGTACTCTATGATATTACTGGGCATTTATACAGATAACAAGACTAAGCAGAGTTACAGATAATGATTAAACATCTTTTGAATGCATTTTAAAGGTCACATTCAGGGCTTATGCCAGTCTTTGATGCGTAAGAAATCAAGAACGGCCAGGAATAAGGTATAATGCAGAGGGATCATACTCTACACAACTGCTGCTGGTGAAGGACACTGCCAGCAACAAGGAAAGAGAAGAGACAATGCAGTGGCAATGGAATTAATATATTAATAGCAAAAACACTCATTAGGACATGACAGGGAGATGGTCAGATCCTCACCTTCCCACCATCTCACTTGCTTACACATATATAAGTTTCTTCCTACTACAGCTACAAGCAAAACTTCATACTTCATCACCTGTTTAAACCTCGTTGATTTGTGTTTAAAGGGGGACATTTAGGTGGATGGCACCAGGGAGAAAATCTTTTCTTGCCACAGACTACAGCTACTGCTCGTCTGAAAGCCCAGACTGCTGCCTCTAACACTGCTGCAGTCAGAACACGTCACCACGAGCCAGGGGCCACATGCTGGCCTTCTCCACGGGAATGACAACTTTGCCCATTCCTTCTGTTTGGTCTTTATCACCTTGGATAGGATAAGCATGGGTCTCGTCAGGAAGCGCTTGACAATGCAGCGTATCTTATCAACAAGCAGAGCTCAGCACGGAGAAAGAGCTGGTAGGAAAACAAGAACGGGAATTGGGAATAAGCCCCCAGACTCTTCATTTCTACATGTGGCCTTGCATGTTGAGTCCATGCTGGGGAGGGATGGCTCCCTTCTAGTCACCCTGGAAAACAAGAAACCTGGGCTGGCAAACGAGGGTTTGGGTATTGCAAAACTTGAAGCTTCCCTGAAGTGGGTTTGATTCTGCACATTTCACTCACTCCATCTGCCAACGCAGCACTATGGTGGCTTCCAGCCAAACTCTGCTCTCCCTTACACCACTGTAAAAATTAAAAGAATAAACTCCATTAAAGTCAATAAGCTGCAGTGAGATCAGATGCTTGTGTTTCAGAAACGAGCCAAAGTTATGCCTGTGCAACCCAGAGTAGAATTGTCCCTCATGCAGCAGCAAGCCCGGTGGTGCATAGCTCCCAGTGTTCCTCAGTGTTTCCCAGCCGGCTCTAAATTCAACATCCCCATTATTATCTCATTGGTCATTTCAACCCGACCCGAAAAGCAGCTACGCTTCAGCACAGGGAACAGCTGAGACCCCAACATGTGCCTCGAAAACTGAGCAGACTTTTATGCTCATAAAATCCCTTCCAAATCAAATGGGAGATTAAAATTCCTCGGGACCCATGCAGGCCTGGAACTTTAAAAGTGTAAGGGCAAACCCTCTTAGCTGGTATTTCTGCATTGCTGACAAAAAGGACTTTACACCAGGATTTACAGATACTTATATTAATTTGAATTATTCCCTCAACATAAAACTCCTGTGCTGACATTTTCGTCTATGTCCCACAAAAATAGGAAAATATTACATTGACAAATTGTATTCTTAATATGTGGTTTCCAAAACATGCTAAATCCCTGAAACTGAGCTCAAATTACATAGGCGAGGATGAGGTTTTCAGATAAACATAGCCACATGCTCTAAGCAACACCAGGAACGAAAATACAATGATGTCATGGCCCCAGCTCTGGTTCCTACATTCCCCCTTGTCTCCTCCTCCATCTCTGCCCTGAATTAGCCCACCCTCCAGTTATCGTGATAGGAAACTATGGACAGCAGACAGCCCTTAGTCATGCAAGAAGTTCTTTTTTCCACTGTGAACTTTGGCACTTTTATCTTCAGCTCTCACAAGCCTCCGGTTGACCCCCTGGCATGTTCTCTTCCCCAGGGAGGTTTTGGGGTAGCCTTGGGAGGTCCCAAGTGCTGCTGATCTCCGTCAGGGAAGGATTAACCCTCATAATGTGTGAGTTTGGTGGTGCTTGTGTAAAGCCTGGATGTGCTGAGTGAAGGAAACATCCCTGAATGGCAAGTAAAAGCTCTCAAGCTCTCACAGCATCCCCAAGTCCTTCATGCTTCTTTGTAGGTTGGATGGGGCTTGGAGCAACCAGGTCTAGTGGAAAGTGTCCCTGCTCATAGCAGGGTGTTGGGCTGGATGATCTTTAAGGTCCTTTCCAACCCAAGCCATTCTGTGATTCTGTGTTACCTGAGGGTGGCATGAACCACAGAGGACAGAGACCCACTGCACTGTGCTCACACGTGCACCAGGAGATGGAGCAGCCATGCAGGAAAAGCTGGTTTTTTACAACTCCTCAGGATGGGAGATCATCCCTGTAACACATCTGTATTCCCCTTGCTGCAAGGAACTCCTGCAGTCAGCCCACGGCACAAGAGGACAGAGGTGGGGGACACCTCTCAGCCAGCACTTGGATGAACGTGTCTTTCAGACTCAAACCCACCTAAAAACCTTAAGGGGGAGCATACGACATGAAAAAGCAGATCTCTGACCACCCAGGCTGAAAGAGAAGGGCAGTGCGTTAGCTGAAGATGTGGGCAAAGGCCCAGCTCCAACTCCTGCAGTTACATGGCCAAGAGAAACCCTGACCTAATTCATTGATTACGGCTTCAGTTTTAGGTTATTTCCCTCCCCGGGTTCCCCACAGAGATCTTCCTTTCTGTCTGGAAATTTTATCTCAGTGCAAGAAGAGACAGCTAGCAATTTGTGCAAGAATTTTGGGACATACAAAACCTCAGAAGTCCTGGTCAGAATGAACTCCATGCATGTAGCTCATATGCATCCATGAAAAAACTAACATTGTACAATTTCATCCAGCACGTGAAACCCCAGCTCCAGACAAGCGTAGTAAATCCATCATACCCCAGGTGTAGTGGATAGTCTTGACACAGCAGACAGCATGTGCACACTTGTCCCAAATGGAAATAGCAGTGCTTTAATTTGTTATATTTGGTGTGTTCAGAGCCTTCCAGGGAGAGGACAGAGGGGTTCTGAGCTGCAGTCATCTCTCTTCATTTACTGGGTTGTAAAGTGAATTTTTATTTCTATCACTGCTTCCCCTTTTGCAGAACATGTCATTCTAGGATCATTAAAAATATGGGAACAGTCTATGTCACAACTTCTTAATTCATACCCATAGACTGGATTTTTTTGAATAAAGATTTTATAGTGACAACCACATGAATCCACCTAATTTCTCTTGTTTGCCAGCTGGCTACTGAAACAAAACAAAAAAAAAAAGACAATTTACTTTTTTTCCAAAGCAATCAATTTAATCTGCTTTGAAGAAAAGATTAATTAAACTGAGCCTAGAGCCAGACCTAGATGAACCAGATCTGACTTCTCAGCACAGGCACCAGAGCAAAGTTGTCCCGGGATCAGGCATCACAGCTGCTCCTAACGCCATGGCAGTGCACAAATGCCTTCACTCCCAGAAGATTATTCAGATAATTCAATTCCTACTGCTGCCAGCCAGGTTGGAAATCAAAACTTTGGAAAGTCAGCACACTTGTGGCTGCCTGCTGCCAAGCAAGGCCATGGCCCTTCCAGGGGCTGCTCGAGAGGATCCACACGGCAAAGCAGGGCCAAGCACTGGCCCCTGACCCACAGCAGCTCAGCACGGCTGTGAGGGGAAGAAATACAAAGTATAGCAAGAGGCAAGCACTGAGGGTCAGTGAAAATTGCTCATTTAGTGTTTTTATAAAGACTGACACGCAGGAGATACCCCTTGATCCCGTCCTCCCATGTAGCTCGCCAACTTCAGGAGACTCAGGAGCGGGCTGGTTTCTGCAGCCTCTGATCCCATCATCTCTGCAGAACAGTTTGTCTCTTGAAGTCTGTCTTATTAAATGTTACAAAAGCTTCAGCAGATTCACTTCACCAACCGCCTCTTCTTTGGACTTTGCCATTGCAAATTCCCCAGGATACCCAGTCTGACACTTGTGTGGTGCAAGTTCCCCAGAGTCAAAGGAAATTTTCCTATTCAGGGGAGCAGAAGATATGGAAAGTTCTTGCTGGTTACAGCTGAATCTGGAACACAACTTCATTTCTTTGTTTTAGCTGCTACAAGACAGACAAGGCTGAGCTGTCCATACTCCCCAGCCCCACTTTACAGGAATTAAACCTCTCCCCTGGAGATGGCAACTTTGGGCTGTGGAGAGAAGGAGCCTTGGATCCACAACCACAACCTCTGCTACAGGGTTCAAATGCTGTGTAATAGCAAAACTTCTCCTCTGCTCTTTCAGAATTATTATTTTTTCTTGTTGAAAGAGCAGGCTGAGCTGTAAAGTGATGAGTTTTCACTCAGCCGGGGCACAGTGCATCTTCACAGTGTTTCGCAGACAGACGGGAGATCTCCTGGCCGTGCCCCACGCCAGCTGGACACCAGCCAGCCCCGGACTGGAAACCATCTAATGACACACTCAGAGCTTGCAACGCCCTGGAAATGAGGATGCTGATCAGTGCTTCCCACTTTTCTGTAATCCAAGAATGGTCAAGCTTCTTTCTATTCTTTTTTTAAAAATTATTTTCTTTTTTCTCTTCTTCCTCTTTTCCCTTTTTTCCTTCTTCCTCCTCCCCCTTAAGGTTTTTTTTAACTATTATTTTGTTTTCACCTTTTTTTCAGGTCACAAAACCATTTTGTGAAGTGATTTTCTTTTAAAACCACCTACAAGGCATTTTAAACTCAGCCCATCCAGCTATGACTCACACTTGCCCCACTCTCCAACCCCCCCTCCAATTTTATTTGGCTAGAGTTGGGGGATTTGAGGTTTGTTTTTCCAATTCTTGTGTGTTCTAGCACTCTGGCCCCCAACCTCCACAAACCCCACACAGCATAACGCTGGTGCAGCCAGGCTTCATGCAGAAAAGCACAGAAGCAGTAACACAGCTTCAAAGCCAACAGGGCACCAAGTGACCAAAACCAGCCTTTGCTCCTGAGCTTGACCATCTACTCACTGCACAGGCAGGAAGATTTTGCCAGCTGGAGGAGGGCTCAGAAAAAACAGGGCTGAGGCATGCCCAGCCATGGAGCTGGAGTTTCCATTTCCCACCCACCTACGCTGCCGCCAACAACCCACATTTCCCTCAAGAACCACCCATCCAAAGTCGTGCAGGGCCAGCTGAGTCTCTGATCTTGCTGATTTTACCATCTGAAGGCAGAAAACAGGCTCTTCCATCACCCACTTAAAAGAAGCATAAAAAATTCCTGGTTTTGGCGTAATGACCCAGAAGTAATTCCAAGCAGAGTGGCCGCACTGACGTGAAACTGCAGGATTCAAATCACCTTGCAGTGTAAATACCAGCTGAGATAAAGAGTAGGCAAGTGCTTTAAAAGCTTATAACCAGTATCCATACAAAAAAAGATCTCACGAGTGCAAAGAGTAATGATGACAGCTCTTTTCAAGCAAAGGTAGTTAATATTTAATTACTGTGGATGCTGCTTTTGCAGAACCGGTGGATCACACATGTTCCAGGATACAAACCCAGCATGAAATTCTCACAACGGAGCCCAAGAGGTACAAGTGGAGATATGCTTTACTATCTTTTTGCAAGAGCTCGTTTGTAAACAAACCAATATTAAAAGAATGTCTTCTTTGTGGCAAAACCAGAGAGAGAAAACAGTGCCACTGCCACCTCAGACGGCTAATAAAGGTTGTCTTAAGTTTCCAAAGATAATTTAAAATCTGGCAAATGAAGCTACAAGTGGAGAGAATAAAATTAGACCCAAGCAAAATAATTTTGACTTTTGACAACATTATTTAATGGAAGACCTTATATGCAGTAAAATGACTGGATCCAACCAAGAAAGAAGAAGCTGCTCTACCCAACCCATCCCTGGCACCCAACTCTGCACCAGCTAGACTGCCACGACAAATGACAGTGAATTCCTAAATTTAGGCAAATGCACCCAACCCCCTGTAGGGGCAGTGAATCCCACTCAGCCTCTTTACTGCCCCTAAAGGAACCAGTAATTCCTGGGAAACAGCAGTACTTCTCACAATCTCTGCATTGCATAAGGTGAAGGTATAATGAGTCCTTTCTTTTATTCCCTCAAGACTTTGAAAGCCCGCCAAGTTTTATACTGTCCACATAAAGCACAGCCTCAGAGGAGAACAAACCCAAATTGCATGCAAGAAATTGGTTTTGTTCAAGGCCCAAATTATTGTTTTGGGTTATTCTTTCTGCTAAAGTCCTCTTCCCAGAAAAATTAAAGCTATCCAAAATGAAAAACAACACAATCCCTTCGCCTGTGATGGGGAAAGTTACTTTTCTGAGCACTCAGAGCTTATTTTAAAGGTTTTTTTGAATAAATAGGAACCTGTTAATACATTGAGTTTTCTTACTGCATTTTAAAGGCCATTTCATGAAGGCTGGTGCTCCCTTATTGCAGTTTTTACGGAATGGAGAAAAATATTTATGGTGCACCAACAGTGTGCTGAGCTAAATAGCTTTTTCCTTCTCACCCTGCCAAGATACTCCTGCGGGGATGTTTTACAAAGTGGCTTAGCAGGGCTCTAACTGGTGCTGGTTGTGGTGGTGCCGGGTGGGTGCAGGACACCAAGGCCAGCCCTTACCAGGTGCAGCTGCTCCTGCACAGACAGGGCTGCCCCATCCAGGTGGTGATTCCCATCGGCATCCGCGTCCCAGCAGGGCTGAGGTCTGGCCCACAGCGCCCACCCTACTCAGCTGCAGTGGATTGAGAGGTCTCCCTTCCAAAACTAAGGTATTTTTTTGGCGGCTGCAATGAGCTCTGGGTGGGATTAGCAAACCTGGTCCTTTGCCTTATGTAGAAATGTACAGAAATACAGAAAACAGTCACTCAGGAGAACCCTTCTTCGTCACCTTTCAGCAGTCCATACTTAGTAAAAAAGACATTAAGGGCTTAATATTTTGGCTCCTGCTGAAATCCCTTTGACTTCACACCTCTAATAAGACTTTAGAGTGAACACATGGCACTATGAATGAGCAAAGTAATCACATACTAAACAGGGTGAAGCTTTAATAAATGTTTTAGTGAACTATGAATTTCTTTAAGTCACTAAGGAAAAATCACTCCAGGAAAATCTCTACACATGTAAAGTGCAGTCACTGCAAACTTTGTTAGCAGAAGTGTCTTGTAAGAAATATAAAGCTGTGATAATAAAATCTGAATGGAAATATCCAGGTACTGGGATCCTAATTCATGAAGATGCCAATGGTTTTCTAACACATTATTTGAGAGCCCACATGGTTTCTTGAGTACAGCTGCTCTCCTACCCACGGCCGAGCTCCAAGCATCCTTTCCCCTTAGGGCTTAGAGCAGCCATAGGCTGAACAGTGAGACCTACAGCTACTCACCTTCCCTGCAAGTTTATGAGACATTTGATGGGACATCCATCAGCTAGCCTGGTTCATCAAAGTGGAAAAAGACAGAGTGTTTTACCTTCCAACTATATAACTTTGCATAATAAAACTGTTTAGACTTGGAGATTTTTCTGATGAATGCCAAATGCTCTACAGCAGAAGCCTTCACCAGCAGATCTAAATCACACAGCTTAAATGAAAGGCTGCTTGCCAATTTATGCATGAACTTTACTTTTTTGCAGAATCAGAGAAAAAACCTGAATGCACTGTGCCTACAAAAAGGCTTTTTAAAACAGTACTGCTGCAGTGACTGGAAACACAACTCTATTCCTCTTGCATCTCACAGGTACAATTTTTTCCCCCAAGACATGGAAATGAAGACATTTCTCCAACGGCTTTCACTGTTTTTTTGAAGGTGTTTCAAAAAGCTTTATCACTTCAGGGGCGCTGTAGCCACTCACTGTCCTGGCTTTAGTTACTGAACTGATTTTCAAGAGGCACAAGCATTGTAAGACATAAAAAATATAATTAACAGATAACACGTGACTAATGCTAAAGATGTGTCTTCAAGGCCACTTTGTCTTAGCATCAGAGGGCTCTTGAAGGCAACACAAATCCCTATCCTGCTCTGCAAATCCCACTCTGTTGGCAGCGTGATGCTAAAAGGGCTGCTATTTTCTAACTCCCACTTATAACATGGACTGCACAGGAGAGGAGAACTGCCTCACAGCTTTACAGTTTCCTACAGTTGTCTCCCTAATGTCCATCCACCGATGAACCTACACTGCAAAACCCATCACTGGCTGGTGCTGAGTGCTCAGAGATACTTTTGGAAGATCCTTCTGCCCTGCTGGGGTTCCCAACACACTGAAAGACAAGAACAGTTTCAGAAAACAAAATGCATTTCAGTTGAGTTTACTCTCTTGTCCTTTTTCTATTGTTTTTGAGGTGGGGCTGTCCACCTCTTTTTGGAGTGATATTTTTAGGAAAGGGATCAGATTCTGGCTTTGTGATCTGTACAAATCATCATCTGCAAAACAGGAGCACTGCAGCTGAGTTCCCAGCATACTTGGATACAAGAGGGGAGATTCTTACCACATCACCATGACAAAAACAACACCTTGCACAGTACATTCTGAACATCTCACACAGCAAGCTTTAATGAGTTAGATCTCAAAATGAGTTACAAAGTAGGTCGGGAACTGTTTGACAGATGGGGAAACCAGGCCAGTGAGGTGCTGCAACTTCTTCAAGGTCACAAAAAAACGCCAGTGCCACAGTCAGAAACAAAACCCAAGTCTCCCCAAATTCTTATCTAGTGCTCTTCAACCTAATACATATCTCCACCATTAGTGCACATCATCTCCAACGCTCATGACTTTACAAAGTCTGACTCCTGAGCAGGTACCAGCATGGCAGCACCAGTCCAGCAAGTACCAACAGTGGAAGAGCAGCAACAGCAGGGACTCTGGGTCAAAGAAAGTGACTGGCAAAGTCAAAGGAGAACCTGAGCTTTTGCCATTACTTTCATGTGAGCTCTAATACACACACACAGCCACGAAGGCTCTCCGTAATTAAGTTTTCACCTGAATCCTGCCCATATGAAGCACCACAAAGACTACTCCAGCTCAAGGACAATCCAGCCCTGCTGGGACTCAAGTATTTCAGACTGGTGACCCACTTCTATTGAAACACTTGAGGACACCCTTCTCCCTGTCTTCAGCAGTATTTGGAGGACTCTCATTTCTCTGCATGACCCTGCTTCTCCCTGTCACCACTGCATGTGTGTGGTGTGGAAAGGTAAAGGGGTCATAAGTATCTCAAAATTGGATAAATGCTGTCTTACTAAAATCAAAGGCCAACTCTCACTACTTTTATTGGGAGCAGAGTTAGGCCACTACAGATAAATCCTGGCCTATATAATTTTTGATCCTTGCCTGCACTTGTCATGAGCAGAGACAGGGAGTGCCAGGAAATGGAACTTCTATTGCATTTCACAGTTCAGACACAGACATGGCAACTGCAATAAAATCCAGCATAAATACTGATTCTACCTACTAAGAAGGACAGAGTGGAATATGGAGAGCTAAATCCAACAGGACAGTGGGCTACTCAAAACTAAGGATTTTGTTCTGGACTCTCAGGAGACAGCATATATTTTCCTAGTTGCATCCTCAGCAGAATTCCATCTAGTGCATGTCCAGTATTGCTTTTGCCACCAAAATCTTCATATCAGAACACACCTAGCTATGTTAAAGGCTTACAAGAAGACCATCAGCCTTACAGATACAGTAAGTGATGTTTTAACATGACTTATTTTGACTATTCGTTAGACAGAGGTTTGTGGAAAGGCTTCAGGAAGATCTAGAAGTGTATTCCACATCCCTACATGATCAATGGGGAGACAAATATAAAGCCAAAGACTCCTTTTCTCCCAATATGCAAGTTCTGATATATTTGCAGACATGCCAACAATACATTAAGAGAGCCCAACATGGACAGAGGGCCTGATTTTTGCCTGAAACACACTTGGTGTAATAAACTGTATTAATCTAGATATTAAATTATATGGGTATTACATTTTCCACTGTTCAAACACTGCTCTCATTTATTTCAGAAAAAAAAATTGGACATAATACCTTGCTGACACCCTGGAATTTGTCCTTATAGACCATGATGCATACAAGTATTCAGCAAGAGCCACAGCAGAAACAGATGCCAGCAGATGGTATTATCCTGAACAAAATCAATTAAGGACATTTACAATATGTCAAAAGTGCAGCTACAAAAACAAAGTGTAGACCTGTGCATCTGTTTCTTAATGAACCCATGAGTATTTGACAGTTAGCCAACAAACCACAATTTAAACACTACAGCAACACCAGTAACAGATAAGGAAATACCAGACATATTCAGATTCTTCAGCAGTCACCACAAAATACAAGATGTTGAGCAGAAATTGAATAACCAGATACTGGAAGTCCATATGTCATGCATAAATGTAGCAAAAATATAAGCATATGAGTTTTCAGTATCACTGATTTTGTAACGACGTGATTTGCTCAAAAATTATAGTAATAGAAGTCACATGGCAATGATAAGTTAAGAAATACTATTATCTTCCATAGCACAATCCTCTGGTATATTTAAAAGGCTTCTTGGAACCCTGTCACCTTGACTGAAATAAAAAGAAAAGTACTCATAATTCCCTAGAAGTTGTTATGACATCTCTGTTGAGAACCCGGTGACAATACAAGAGGCATGATGAGATACACAGCCAGGTATGTCACTGGCATCTTGTAGACTATATGAAACACAAATGCACTGAGGGAATTCAGGAATTATTTGTGCAGGGAACAAAAACCTATTATTTTTGTTGTTGTTGTTGTCCAAAAACCATGGAGAAGACAACATTTCATAGGGGGAAAAAAAATTATCTCTTCTGTGCCACAGCTTCATTCCAAGTATTGAGGACTCATTTATGGAAGAAAGGGGTAAGACCAGTGAACACGTGCTGCTGAAGATGGCACTTAGTGTCCACTGTGACAGTTGTTATCAGTGCTTGCTGCAGATTTCCACCACCACAAACAGGGATGGGACCATCCCGGTCACAGTCAGCCACAACACAGTGAAAGCTCTGGTATTAAAATAGGGGATGGTATCAACTCTGTGTACAATGGTTCTTACTTAGCTCCTAGGGAACTCATACCAAGTTTCTCCTGCATTAGCTGCCAAATGAATAAAATATTCAGAAATATTTCTATTAAGTATTAATAACAGCTGAGGGACGGGTTTCCTTAAGGAACCTGGAAAAATACAGCCTTAGCAGTGAAAAACATACTTACACTGCACATCAGGGCAATGCATCATTCATTTTTACTAAGGCCCAGACGACAGTCTCATTAGACCAGAGATGGATTAAAGACAAATGAGCTGGTGAATAATGTCACTGTGGGCCATGTAGCACTTCATCCAAGCAGCACCACTGAAAACAGATGACTGGGTAGGGTTTGTAAGGATAAAAAACATAAGGCTTTAGGAATGGCATTCCTGGGGGGAAAAAACCACTACATATTTACATTTAATCTGCTTCATAAATTGATTTTTGTCATGTTACCTGTCAAACCACTGAACAAACTGAATAATTGCTTAAGCAGCACTGATAGAGATGTGACAGATTATTCAAGCATTGTGATTCTTTGTTCTCATATATCTCATTAAGAAATGATGATTGGTTCCATTTACAGCTCTTAAGTTGAATTCAGTAACCACTGACACACGAACTCAACCTGGCATCTACTAATTTTTTATTGTTGTCAGACAGAAATTGTTCCTGGCAAAGTGGCTCTTGCAAACCATTTCAGTGTAGTGGCTGATGATTTTTTAACGACACAACACAGAAGGGGGAAAAAAACTGCAACTGACTTCTCTGCTGATTTATAGCATCTATGGAATGAAAAGAAATAAAACTTCTTGTACTCTGTACTTCTCCCCTTACCCCACCTCGTTTTTAGAGCACTATTTTTAACATGTATCGTTTCATTAAATGAATTCACAGCACCCCCCTACAAACAACTGAGCTGGCAGAAAATGGGAACTGTCCTGTGGGATGTGTTCAGCCCCGTCGTCTTCTGTTGTGGAATTGCAACCCGTTCCTTCACAGCCTTATAACTTTATAATGATGTTTGAAACCTGAGCGTAAGGAGCGTAAAATGCTGCTATTCCAGACTGCTGCTGAGTAGTAGGGGCTTCTCTCGACTCCCACAGGAAAACCTCCAAGCTGTGGAAATCAAAGACAGCATTTTACCGCAACTTTGAGGTGCTACAAATTACTTAAGAGAAAATAAAAGAGAACTGGTTATGCTTTTGTGTGCTACCCTCTGACTTCAGGAAGATCTACTCTGACCACAAAGCCAACACACAAGGAGACCTCCAAGTACATGTTTTACAGGCACCCTCCAAAGCCAAAACTGGGGTTTAAAAAATATTTTTACAACCAATCTCCCCCACCTTCCATATTTTGCCCCAGTGTCAAACTATGAAAATATCTGAGTCCCTGTTACATCCATAGGGGTGTTGCTTAAAAAACAGCAGAAAAGGGATTTGATTGCAGAAAGTGACGAACTCACTGCCACAACAACATTGGCATGATGGGGTTTTAATCAGCACAACTTTGCAAGCCACGACCGTGCAGCAGCAGAAGGCAACAAGCAGTTGCACAATGGAGTTAAATGTGGACAGTGAAGATACTTCAATCACCTCATTTATGGAGAGGAATCCCTCACAGGCTACCTGAGGCAGAGCTCCAAACACCAAGCACAGTGTTGGTTAATTCACCTTCCTCTTGCTGTGGACTTTGCAAAGACTTTGCACTGAAAAAGCTCAAACAGACTCCATCTGCTGTGCACCACCTTCATTTCCTCCATGGGAAGGGTGCTTTATCTAAACAAATTAAAGCCCTTAACTGACCCAAAGGAAGATGTTTTACTGTCTTCCAGCTGTGCCTCCCAGCTGTGTACACCTGCAGGATGTGACTCTGGCACTGCACCCTACCAGAGGCTTTTTGCAGGATTTAGACAAGAGATGGAAAGCAGGGATTTGGTGTAGCAGAGGTAACGTGGAGATGGAGGACAGGAGGAGAGGGAAGGACCATTGTGCTCTTAACTTCTTATTTGTCTGGGTTCACCCCCGTTAGCTAATTGGGCACAGGGGCACCACACAGTTTCTGCCTTCCCCTAAATGTAACCCAAATATTAAGAGAAATTCAAACTACAGAATAAATTAACAACGTTCACAATGCTCTTAAACAGCTTTTACCAAACGGCACCAGTCATTGTCTCTACATTCATTACTGAAGCCAAACAACATGCTGTTTGGCAAAAAAACCAGTGCTATTTATCCCTGTATATCTCTATATATCACTACATAAAGAGTATTTTTAATGTGTGCATATATATACATTTATACACATTTTATATATACATATACACACATTTCTATATATTATATGTATATACACACACACACACATACATACACAGACACTGTATCTACTTATATGTATATGGAGGGCTCCTCCACCTTCCTCACAACCGCACAGCAATGCAAGACAAAGATGTCACAACACCACACAACCTCCAGGGCAAACACTGCCACTGAAGCTGCCAGTCATTTTAGTGGTCACTGACTGAAAATGATGAAAGTGTACTGGTGCAGTACAAGCTGTCCTGTCCAAAAGACCCACGTCTGTGAATTTTTGCAGTTCATGAACAAGGAGGGGGCCTTAGTAGCCTCTAGAGTCGATTCAGCTGCAGCTGAACCCCAATTCTCTGCTTTGCCCCAGACCTCTCCTTTTATCTTTCCCCCAGTGCAGCTCCCCTCACCTGCAGAACGAGCATGTTCTCAGCTTTAGTGCCTGCTATGTTCCCTTCCAGCAGTAGCAAAAGGGCACACATTTGCTTTCTGGACACAAAACATCTCAGCTGTCACTCAGAAATCCTTGAATCATTTTCATTGCTTTCCATTAAATATACAAAACTCATCAGAGACACTCATTCAATGGACTTGCCTACAAAGCTCGGCAAGATTTTTTTTTTTCAGGATCTCTCTCTTAAGAGCATAAAATTTATGTCTATGACATAAATTACATGGCTATGGACAGGAAAATTAGCCAGTAAAATTACTCCAGATACACCTTAACATGCCCAAGAGCAGAAGTCTCCCTGCAGCCTGCAGTACCTCTATGCCCTGTGTCTATGTGCTTTTGAAAACCATTTTTTTCAGATGGTTTCTTGGTACGTTCTCCCCTGACATCTAAATATATAGCCTCCTCCTTCCAGAAAGGCATAAGTGAAACCTGTGACAGGAGACATTTCCCCTCCTTCTAAATTATTCATCTTGTGCTCCAGTGCCTGGGTCATTAGGCCAAAAGGAGTTACACTGTTTTTCTGCTCCATTAATGTTTTTATCTAAGCATCTTCTCATGCTGCTTCAAGCAACTTGGCTAACAAGCTGTGTGTCGTTTGCCCCCCTCTTCTCTCCCTAGAAGAAACAAGAAGGGTTTGTGCTCTTTCATGGTGCTTTTTTTTAACATTTTAGAGTGTTTTATTTTGGGAGGGAGAGCTTGTTTGCTTTGCAATATTCAGGTTGCTATGTAATTATGCTAGAGAAGGTGTCTCAAAACACCACGGCTTGCACCGAGAGAAGGAGGTGGTGTTTTTGTGATGCTCATCATCAGCCCATGGAAAAGCTTAACAGTGTCATATTTTCCCCTCAAAAAAAGTTGAACAAATTAATTACACCCCTGCGGCAAGAAATCCCATTAAAGCAGAGGTGTGAGGCTGATGCTGATCCCAGAGCTTCAGATAGTCCTTAAGATATCTCAGGCTGCAGCTACAAAATGTCCCAAAGCAAAAGATGAAGCCTTTGAATTTGTTCAGGTGTTATTCAAGAAAACAGGGCATAAAACTGAGCATAAATCAGTTTTAATGCGCTCACAGTGTCTTGTGCCATTGACAGCACACACCAAACACTTGACTATGCGTGAAATTTCCAGACCACCACAGGCTTCATGGCTGGACACACTGTGCCGAGTTACTTACACTGAGAGGCAGGAGAACACAAGAGTGAACAGTGGGAGGAAATCTCAAAGCCAACTCAAAATAACAGTGAAGGATCTTTCAGGGATGCTCCAGCAATCTCTCTCAACTATGGCTGAATTTGATTAGCAACCTGTGCCTTCCCCAGAGGCATTTTCTGTGTGGCTGCAAATCCTCTAAGTGCTCTTCTCTCCCTTCAGCTTTCTTTTGTGTTGTTTGGGTTTTCTATGTAATTTTGGTTTTTTTCACAGCTTTTCATCCAATAGTTTCCATCATTTCTACCCTTGCCCATCACAGTGGAGCAGTAGGGTCACAGTTGGTGAGTTCCTATGGAAAACATGCCTGGTTGAAGCCCAGCCCTTTGAATTATTTCAGCTAGGATGGGAGGATGGGATCCTGCTGGGAGTGATCCCACATCGCCCCAAGAACTGCCTGGACTGTTCCAGCTCTTTATAGCTCTGGGCAGACCTGGATTCCTGTGAGCAGCTGAAACAACACAGCAATAAAGCGCCCACGCTGTTACCAACAGCACAGAGACAGTGCTTTGCATCTTCAAACCTTTAACTAGTAAAAACAAATGATACATGATGACCCTGGGTGAATCACATATAAATAAATACATTTCGAGGACATTGGTGCTGACACGGTGCCCACTACTAAAATAAATAGGACAGCCCCCTGCAAAAGGCTGGAGTTAAGATTCAGGCTCAGCTCTGGGTTTACAAGCGGCACACTTGCTTGTCTTTAACAAAACAGTGTTAGCATTTTTGTCTTATTTATTTAGATTTTAAGTTCTCATGGGTACGAACAGTCTTTCACTCTCGTGTTTGCAGTAGTTCTCGCTCAACAGTGCCTGATCTCATCTGAGGCCAGTAAGGGGCACAGTAAAAGACCCCAAGTATTTTGGTCCCTTCACATTTCACTTGCCAATCTCCAACCCCCACATACGCACCAGCTTCTCAGGCTTTACAAACCTCCACATTTAAGCAGGAGTGGCTGTGATGGTTTATTTGGTAGTACAACAGAAGCACATCCATTTCTGTGACCAGCGATGCAGCTGGTGGAGAGAGGCAGCCACGTTTCCAAGTGCCATGGGGTGTCAGGCAGGTTTTAAACACCCCGCTCGGCTAAAACACAGCAATGTCACAGAACAACTCCACAGCCCTTGGGGGGTTCTGTCTTCAGGGAGATACCTGTGGTATCCTAGAACCTTCCCTCTGGAGCTCCCAGGAAAACCTGCAAACCTCCAACCCCACCACTGAGGAGCAGGGATATATTGCTCTCCTTGCTCTCCAAACTGCCACACCAGCCCTCATCAAAACAAACAGAGGTTCACGGCTCCCAGACCTCAGAAATTCCACACATCCTGACCTCACGCCACTCCTGTCAGACACGGATCAAACTTCTAGGTCTACTGTACTCTGGCAACTGAGCATAAGATGTAATTCCAAACTTTTGGGTGCTCAGGCTTTAAAGAACATACATTCAAATCCTCAGCCTAAATTAGGGGGAGCATTAAGAGCAGGAAAACAAGAAGAATCCTGCAGAAAAAAGTGCAAAGGCAAGGGTCTAGAGGGGAAATGCCACATTTCTTTACCCTGTTGCTGCTCATGTTCATTTCCATCATTACAAACACCTCCTTTTTGTTCCTCCAGGAAACTGTAAGAACACTGAAACTGTTTCATTTATCTCCAGTTGGGGATATAAGAAAAGCAAAACAGCAACAACAACAAAAAAACCAACCAAACAAAAAAACCCAACCAACCAACCAAAAAATCCTCAATATGTTTTCTCTCATGTCCTTCTTCCCATTTCACTCTTGAAAAAAGTATTTTAAGAACTAATCTAATGTAGTCCTGTTGTCCAAAACTGTTGATATTTTAACTGTGACCCATGGTATTGCTCAGGAAAAGATCAAGCAAAATCAGTGAGCTATTGTTACAGAGGACTCCCAGTGCTGTGCTCAGCTGTTCTACACATAGATCCAAAACAGAGCTTCCCAGTAGCTTTTTCTTAGCCCATCCAGTGTTTAAAAAAAAAAAA
>VYXC01007878.1:1479339-1572656 GCA_013397175.1 Platysteira castanea
GGGGGGGGAAGGAAAATTAAAAAGGCACACCACAAGCGGCCGTGCTGCCTGGACGGGCTGTGCGCGGGGCTGCGCTGGGATGCGCTGAGATGCGCGGGGGCAGCGGTGCCCACCTGTCTCGCACACGCACACACACTCCTGGGATGCAAGAACTCATCCCTCAGCAAGGACCAGCCTCACCCAGCACAGCCCTCGAAGCAAGGGGCACCCCAGGAGGGGTCAGGCAGCCCGGGGGCCGGTGATGGGCACCGCGCGGCCCCGGCGAGGGGTCCAGCCCTGGCGCCGCGCCCACCCCGCCGGCAGCGCCGTCCGAGCCGGGCACGGCATCGGCCTTTCACACTGTCACACGCGCGTGGCTGAGATTACTGCTAAAAGCAGCTTTTTCTCAGCGACACTGAGACCTCTAGCGTCGTCACTTTGGGCATGGGCTGAGCTCTAATGCGGGGTGACAGGCAGGGTTCGTCAGACATCAGAGAAAATGATAGTCTACACTATCGTGTTTATAGTTAAGATCTTTGGGCTTCAGTTTTAGAATATGTAAGGCGCTAAAAAAGTGCAATTCTTTTGGGACTCCCAAGTTAGGTGACTAAATCAGAGGCTTTGCTGTTGGCAGTACAGGCATTGTGGTGCCTCGGGGGCAGCCCCAAACCTGACCAACTCCAAACCTGATCATCAAAGCAGGACCTGAATATAAATCCAAATACAAGGAGCTAAATAACATTCACTTTAGAACAAATGTGACTGTATGCACTTTACTGTTTAACAAATGTGACTATATGCACTTTAATGTTTAACATGTATTGTGTCTTTTAACAGATTCCTTAAATTTCTGTTTTGGAAGCTGATTTTCCAGATTTCATATAATTTATGAGCCGAATTTACAAGGTGTCAGCTTGTGAGGCTTTCCCTGGGTCTGGTCTAAGCTGTGCCTCTCATCTCAAAGGGGCTGTGGCAGAGGTGGGCATTCATAGGTAGGTGAAAGTGTAAACCTGGAGTACAGGTTGGGGTGTTTGGTGAATGCTACCCTCTGCTGGGCAAAGCCTTTCGGCTTTGCGTGTGCCAGCTCCTGTGGTTTATTACTGCACCCCTCTGATGCTTTGGTGGCTGTCCAGCCTCATGGACAGCCTAAACAGCTTGGGATTTCCTACTATGGATGTTTGTGTGTTGTCACAGCATGCACTTTGGAACAGGTTTTCTTCTGCTCCTGACTCACTCCCATCTTCTCACTACCCTCAGGATTTTTTTTATTGCATGGTGTGTACAGTCTACTCTGTGGTAAGGTCACCAGGAGTCCCCAGGCAGCCTCACAACCCCACTGCATGCCTGGAAATGAAAGATGGGACTGACCTAAAAACATGCAGCTGACTGCCAGATCCAAGTTGCCCTTCAAACACCGCCACCACCATGACATTTTCTCTCTTTTTTACATATAAATCACTTGCTATTAGAAATGCCATGCTCCTGCCTTCAGGAGAAGATTGACAGAGTGTGAGGCCAGGAAGGGCAAGTGTGATGGTCTGCCCTGACCTCCAGCATGGTGGAGGCCAAAGAGCTTCATCCATCTCGAAGACAAGCATCGTAATTTACCTTGTGCTTATGGCATCCCAAAACCATCCACCACTGTTATTTGTGACACCACATTGGTCCCTACAGCATCGTGTTCAATCTCACTGCACAGACAGTTGTCCACTTCTCCATTTCCACTTTCAGTGAGCAAAAATTTTACTAAAAATTGCTCAAATCCTTGCCAATGCCGCAATTTGTCAGCATCAAAATTGCGTAAAATCTAAGTTCCATTTTCCTTATTTAACCTACACCTTTAGTATCACATGATTTTGTGCTGCTTTTTTTTTTAATGATGATGAAATAACTCACATTTGAGGTAACTGGTAATATAGAAGTCTTTGGAGCCATTACTATTTTAATGAGAAGTGTAGGAGATGCTTCTATTAGGCAGGGACCACTGGCACAATAGACCGTAAAAGCCCATTCAGAGTCATTACAGTCTGTCATGTCAGGCTGAATTTAGGGAGTCTGTAATCTTGCTTGATTGACAGGCTCCTGCAGAGCTATTGTAGCTATTTGAAGAACAGGTATTTCTGAAAAATTAAAATCTTACGTGGAAAGTTCTCTCTGGAGCGGCTGTGAATAGCAGGGCGTGCTGCAGCTGCGGGGTTCTGCACGGCTGCTTTCAATGTTTAATTACACACAACCCGATTACAGGAACAGTCATAGAGTGGTAAAATGAAATGCACAGAAATGCCAGCATTAAGATGGACAATAAAACATCAATTCAAGCCCTTTTAGTGTCTGCACAGAGGCCATTTCTCATTACCTGGGCATGCTCTGCAGCTCTGCCAAGGGCTGTATCAGAAAATGGCCAATGAGCAGGTGTGGCTGACGTGTGTTTGAAACAGCCACACAAGCTGCACGTGCACCCAACCACGCCAGGCAGCAAAACATCAAACTCTTACACTGCAGATGGACAAGTTCCAACTTTTTTTTAAAGCCTTCTCTGAAAATACTGTAAATTTAGGAGAGGAATTCAAAATCGACTTCTATGTGAGATATTTTATTTCAGGATAAAGAGATAGGATTTTTGGAGTAGTATTTGAAACTATATTTTTACCAGTTGAGTCCTTCCAGCTGATGTTGGGGCTGATCATGTGTGGTACAGCTGCGCTTGGCCACGTTCACTGCTGACCCTTAATATGGGCACTGTGCAAACCACACTGGCATGTCTGTAAATAAAGGAGTCATGTCTGTTTTCCAAGCTTTTCCACTGGTAACCTGGTTTTCCTGTGCTTAAATACTGTAATATCAGACCTCTTTCCCAGCATCGTTTCTGAGTCATACAATATAATTTTCCTTTCCAATTACAAATCAGCACTATTGATGCTTTTCTGCAAGAACATCAGAAACGTGGCTGTGGCTCAGCTGCTGAGGTCCAAGCCCGGGAGATGAGCACCCACATGTCCATGGCCATGTTTAGGGTTAAAACCTCACATTCAAGCTCTGGAGCAGCATCAGTGTAAAGCAAACAGCACTCAAGCCCACAGCTGTTCTCTGCTGCCTTCACTACCACATAGCAACCTCAGATAGTGGGTTTTCTGCTTATGACAGAAAAAATTTGGGCCAGCCCCAGTGAGAAGGTGGATTATTGGTGTCACACACACATAGGAGGAGGCAGGTTTTTTTAGTGCTGGTCTGCTCCTGCGGGCAGTGATAACAACGCTGTCGTACCTGAGTGTAGATCTTGGCAAGAAACTCAAAACAAAATGACATCTTGGATCCTTCATAGCCTCTAGGACAAGCCTGAGATGAAATAAAATCCTGGGGCAAGGCATCTTCAAATTTGGCAGCACAGGTCTTAATTTTTTGAGATGCCAGGTCTGACTAGCATGGTAATAATTCCATCCAAACTCACAGCATTTCTTGGCATTTCCAACAGTGGGAGTGCTGAAGCTCCAGCCTGTGCCCCATTTGGAAATTTGGAGGAAATCCTCTTGGGTATTATGCTGAGTCATGAGAAAATTAAATTATGACAAGATTTGCTTGCATAAAAGAGAGAGACAAAATTGCTTCTCTTAAATGACAATTTCAAGTGTTTATTTAAATGAGAAAATTGCTTATTAAAAAAAAATTAGGCTCACTGCTATTTCTTTAATTGGATAGTAATTCAAAAAACTGCAGTTGGAAAGGTGCACTTTGATGGGGACCCACAGGTTTTGGATTTTTACCACAGGTGAAACTCGTGGTTATGGTTGGGTTTTAATGCTTTCCAGATTAGTTTTGACACCACAAGTTCAGTACAGAAAATTATAAGCTTGGCTGTAAGAATGTCCACAACAGAAGGCTGATCCTGCTGCTGCTGATGCCAATGGCAGTGCTCCTTTGAGCTAATTTAAGAATTCTCAGTGATTTTAGGGTACTTTGACTTGGTCTGTACATCAAGAGGATGCATGTGAAGAAAGGAACACAAATCCATGCCAAACAAGAGACTTCTGCCTGTCTTAGGTACACGGTAGTTTGTGGGTTTTTAGGGTTAAATATAATCAATGTCCTTCCGCCACCTTTAAGCACATTAGAGCCTTAGATCAGTTTAAGCTCTCTAAGATGACCTAAAGCCCTTGCTCATCTTAGATAGGTAAAACACTGTCCTAAAACATGCAAAAGCAAGGGAGAGGATATGATATATGGTTGCTGCCATTGCTGCTTTTCTCAGAGGGAGGAGGGAGTTTAAATTGCCGTCAGGTTTTTAACCATGTCTGTAAAGAGGAATGAGCAAGAGCTGATGTAGATGTGAATCCTCAACCTGCAATTAGTTGCCTGTAGACCATCTGGTGCTTGGTTAAGCTCCCATGTGCTTATATCACTTTAGAGGTTTATAGATACCAGCCAACCTCTTTAAGTTGCCTTCTCTTCCCCAGTTTTATTCTCATCAAAATAAACCTCAGAAGTTAGAGGACAGAAGTTTTGACAACATGAGGCTGCTTGTTTCACTTTGGAAAAATTGCTATATAAGAGAGTAATAACCAGGCTAAACACATCACTTAGAGTCTGCTGTGCCATGTGTGCATTGCAATAAATCTTTAAACCCAGGGTCGTAAATCACAGTCGTACAAAAGTGTAGTGGGAGGAAAAAAACCTATCACTGCCAAAGCAGAAGAGAGAGGAGTAACAAGGTGGTGTAGATGGATGTGGGCAATGGGAGAGCTGGCAGGAGACAGATAGGGAGCAGGAAATTGATGAGAGATGGGCAGAACAGAGGGAGGAGAGACAGGAGATGTTCCAAGGGACGAAAGTTAGAAAGGGCAAAACCACACACCCCACTCAGTTCCTGGTGTTGAGCTCTGTAGTCCCAAATCTTGATGTTTCCCTGGTGCCAAGCATCCAGTGTGAAATCACTGGCCAGATATTCCGTAGGCTTAGGGAGCTGCATGGCCAACACAAACCCTGCTCACACACCTCCTCTCTCAGTCCCTGGGCTGTGGAGTTGGAGGTTTGGCTTGGGATCCAGCGGGCTGCACCTCACCAATGAGATAAGTACTGGTCAAAATGAGGACTGGATCTTTCTCCAGTTAATTTGGCAGAATTGGCTTTGCACACTTCGTTTTTGAGGGGTTTACTCAGTTGGAACTTTACATTTCCAAAGTTTATATTGAAAGAATACTGGGGTGATGAAGTAAGGACTGAAAAGCTGCAAAACATCAAAAAAATAACGTTCCCAAAGACTTCCAGTTTGACACTGTAGAATCATTTAAATTGGAAAATACCTTTAAGATCATTGAGTCCCACCACTCCCAAGGCCACCACCAAACCATGTCCCCAGATGCCACATCTACATCTCTTTTAAATACCTCCAGGGCTGATGACTCAGCCACTTCCCTGGGCAGCCTGTCCCAGTGGTTGACAACCCTTCTAGTGAAGAAATTTTTCCTAATATCTACTCTAAACTTCCCCTGGCACAACTTGAGGCCATTTCTTCTTGTCCTGTCCCATGTTACTTGGGAGAAGAGACTGACCCCAACTTGGCTACACCCTCCTGTCAGGGAGTTGTAGAGGGCAATAAGGTAAACCCTGAGCCTCCTTTTCTCCAGGATAAACACCCCCTCAGCTGTTCCTTGTTGTGGATTTGTGCTCCAGACCCTTCCCCAGCTCCACTCCCTTCTCTGGACATGCTCCAGCCCCTCAATGTCTTTCTTGTTGTGAGGAGCCCAAAACTGACCCCAGGATGCGAGGTGTGACCTCACCAGTGCTGAGTACAGGGCGACAATCACTGCCCTGGTCCTGCTGGCCACACCATTGCTGATACAGGCCAGGATGCTCTTGGCCTCTTTGGCCACCCGGGCCCACACTGATGACCAATACAGGTTTACTTGGTTTTTGTTTGTTTGGGTTTTTTCCCCAGAATTTCTCCCATGCTCTGAACAGTTCAGCACGAGGAATTCATCTGCACAGCAAAGGAGCTTCCCAAAAAGTTCTCCTTCCTGTTCCTGCTGCTCCGCACAGGGCACTGAGGATAGACCTGCCCTGAGAGACAGGAACAAGCCAGCATGAGCTGTGCTTCAGGCACACCAAGTGCAGCGAAACGCTGAGTGCTCGGGAAGATCAGATCCCTGGTGCTGCAAATCGAGCACCCAAAATTAGCAAGTGTGTTTGATCATTTTGGCCTTAATCTCTCTGTGGCTCAGTTCCCCAGCTGGTGATACCGCAGCAGCGCTGTGCAGATAAACACATTAATATTGATCAGGCGCCGAGGCTTTACAGAGGCGCTCGCGAGGAAATTAATGTTGAATGCAGCGTGCGGTTTGAACAGCGTGTGTTAATGTGGCCTGGAGCAACTCGCCAGATTAAAATAACCCCAAATGATAGGTGATCAGATAATTAAAGGATGCCTCACATTTGATGTGCACAAAGGCTCACATTGTGGCTGTGCAGGCTGGTAATTCTGGTGTTTCCTGGCTCCTGAGAGTTTGACTTTACAGTCTGACTGTCTTCTACAAGTGGGGTTAATAGCCCACGCCCTCAGGAAGGGAGGATTATCTGCTCACACCTCTCTCTGCACCATCTCTATGCATATGCCTGTTGGTCTTCTCCACCCCCAAGAAATTTTTACTTTCGTACCCATTTCCTTCACAGACCAGCCCAAAAAGAGGAGTCTACTGAAAATGAGAAATCAGAGTAGAGAGAAGAGATCCACTTACTCCTCCCTGGAAAGACAGGTTGCTTTGTTTGGACATTAGGGAGTCCGGCAGGGATGCAAGTGCAGAGGATGACACAAGTGTGTAGGATGTGGGGCTTGGGTGGTTTAGCTGCCCACTGCACTGTTCTTATGTCCAATGGATTATCCATCAGGGAACTTGGCTTGTGAACCTCAAAATGGTACTTGGAGGCCAGATACTACTGCCTGTGAAGCCCTCAGTAGTCACAGTTATGCTGACTGGAACCATGGAAGAGCCTCCCTTCCCTCTCCAGCCTGTTCCATGCTTGCACTGGGTCCACATTCGCCCTGAGGACGCACCACACCTCCTTAGCTTCATGTGATTTTGCTGTTAAGGCTGTAAATGTACTGTGAGCTCTCATCTTCCTGAGTTTGATGTGTTTATCTGAGCCATGTGCGTCAACACAAGTCACTTCCAGGGGTCACAGGCCAGACTCATACCCTGCAAAGGGGGTGACTTATTCTGGATGTCACCTCCACTTGCACCCAGGAGAAATGTCGATAGCCTCCAGCACCATCTCACCACACCAATGGAGTCAAATAATAAGACGGGAGGAAACAAAACTAAATGACAGAGGCAGGGGAAGAAGATACGGAAAACCATTCACTTGCCTGCAAAGTAATCACTTTTTTCATTTAAGCAGAACACTCAGCTATCTCTTATATTGTTATTGGTAAGGTCCTCTTAGAAGCTGGAAATTAATTTTTTTTAATCTCCTCATTTTCTCTTTTTCCCATTTGGTGAACATTGCTATTTTCCAGGGTTTCTCTCAGGACTGAAATGAACTTGGCTCATTTTGTTCTTTCCTTCCACAGACATTAACGTTGCTGAATAACGACGGGAGAAGGAACTTTGCTAATTAACTTTAGTCACCAAATTAAGTCCAGGCTGACACACGCAAGGAGCAGTACAGTGCCAGCAGCCAGTGATGGGCACCTGGGATAAGAGCCAGAACAGAGTCCTGTTGCCCAAACCAACCCGAAAGAGGTGCTTTAGTTTCATTAATGGGTAGATTCCCCATCCCAGTATGTTATTTAGGGCTGCAACAGGATTACATTGCGGGTATGACAATGGAAATGCAACAGAAATGTTCCTGGGTATATCTTGTCCTCTTCCAGCCCTGAAATAGCACTGTGGACCTTAGCAGGCCGTGGGAAGCTCGAGATCCTCAAATCCAGGGTGGGACCAATTGAAAGCTCATGCAAAGTTTGGGGAAAAAAGCTAATTGGTGGAGAGGACCTGTGTGAGAAATGGGACCCACTGACTTGGAAGGGAAAAGTAGAGTTTCACATAAACATGAGCTTGTTCAAGTCTGAATTTCTACTCTTTACATAAAACATGATTTTGCAATGGGTTTAGGCCATGTCCTAGTGCTCCCTGGCAGAGAAACCCAAATTCAGTGGGTGCTTCAGAAACAGCAAGAGAGCTTCATTCCTCCAGAGCAGGGACATCAGGACTGCCCTGGGCTGTGCCCAGAGCTCAGTTCTTCCTCCGTGGAGGGTAAGTATCTGAACTCAAACTTGCCAACTGGGTTGACAGAGGACAGCTAACATAGGCGATAATCCTGTTCACAGGACAAGGCATTACTCATGGGGTAGCTGTAAACCTGGGATGAACTTTTAGATCTAGGCTTAATCATTGTTTTGCTCTGCGCAGTCCCCATCAGCAAACAAGCGATGGAGCTGAGCCGAAGCTGCTCAAGGGCTAAATCCGTGCCCTCCACTCTTTGCAAGCCATACTCCATTTACACACCATAATTACCAGAGGAGCTGCCAGGCAAAGAAGAGATCCAGTTTTGCAGTTGTAGCCAAAAGCCTCATTCACTGCCAGATCTGAAAAGAGAAGTTGCCTGTGTTTAGCTAAATCAAATATTTTTTGGAAAGTTTTACTGGAATTCCTGACTTTCAGGATGCTGGGGCCCATGTCAGCTGGTGAGATTCTTCCAACTGTCCAAATTCATGCCTGCTGGGATGTGAGCAGACTGTGAAAGGATCTCCAGAGGGTGAGTTATGCAGAGTGTGATGGTGAGGGAAAGGTTTTTAGTGGAAAGGTGAACCTCATTTTTCAGAGCCCTATAACTCAGCTGGAAAAATGTGCTTTCACCTAATTGTTGTGAAAGCTACAGACCCACAAAGGCTGTTACAAGGTGTTTAATCAAACCTGTGTCTCCAAGCCTTGTGCCACAATGCAGGTGTCTTTCTCTAAAGGACCTGGAGTTCACTTTGTGCTCTTCGAAAACTCATTTAATTGAATGGCATATTTTAGGCACTCTCCCTTAATTAAATTTGCATGGGCATAAAAAGTGAGGAAAGCCAGAATGCTTTATCCAACTTTGCTCCTTTAGTTTAGCAATACCTGCTTTTCCTCCCACCATCAAGCTGCCAAACTGTCTCTCAAGTCGGCTATGGGCTGAATGATGCCTTCACAGGCTCTTTTTTGCCTGCCTTCTCTTGTCTCCCACACGTGCATGGGGCTGTGAGCAGTGGCTGCTGTGCACACTCTGCTCTACCAGCACATCAAACCCCAGCAGCTGTCACAAAGAGGCTCCTCACCTCAATTTTATAGTAATTTCTGCTGGAATATGATGGTCTCTGTCATATTTGCCATCAAGGCTCTTGTCTTGATTTATCCTTGCTGTATGCTCTTTGATAAGCATCATCCTCCTCATTACTGAGGGGAAAACTGAGGTGCAGAGAAGCTGGTGGCCTCATCATCCATGTCCCTGGCATGTTTTAGTCTGGTTTAGACTCACTGAGGCTCATGGGCCTTAACACCACCCTTCATGGACACCTGAACTTCAGTCCCTGTGTCATTTTGCCCACGTCTCCAACTAAAACAAAAGCCTGATGTGAATGTTACATCTCTCACCAGCTGTTCTTCCATCTCACTCTATTTGAGATTAATTAAGCAGTGGTGCCCCACGTCTCTCCATGGTTCCTGTGATGTGCCTGTGAGACTCCACGGTTGGGCCGGGGCCTGGCTCTGTGCAGGAGAGCCAGATCTCATGGAAAGTGAGTATCAAAGCAGCTCTGGAAAGAGCCAAGAATCACTGGGCAGGAGCAACCTCCTGCCAGCTCCCTATAACCCCCAGGCTGTCATTTCTCCACAAGCATCTCCCAGACAAAGCATTCATCTGCATTCCCACCATGTCACTGTGCTCATGAGGACACTGCCTGACTTCATCCTCATACCTTCCTCTCCCTTTCCCTTTCTTCCTCTCCCAAATCCCAAACTGAGTTACAGTTTTTGGCTTTTCTCCACCCACTGCAACTCCCAGCTGATCACCATCCCACCAGACAGGAATCCAGCCACTCTTTGTTCCTATGGGTTTTGAGTGAGACTGAGCTGTGTTTTACCATGTCTGTGTGTTTCCAGTGCCTCTGTGGTCAGATAAGATCTAATCTGGGCTCTGCAGGCAGGAAAGCACCAGCTAGTGTGAGGTTTTACGTTGTGCACCACCATCTTCCTCGCTGAGCTTTTCCATGTAAATTCAATCCCCTTAACTAAAAGCTCTCTGTCCTATGTGGCGCTTGTTTTGTCCCTGTTTAACCACACTTTAGAGCTTGGCTGCTGCAGAGCAAGTTCTGTCCTGTTCTGTTTTCATGGTAAGACTTCAAGTACTTGAGCAAAAGTTTCCCTTACAAACTGGACCTTGGTGGATATTCTGTAGGAGAACTGAAGCATGAACCTCATCTGTCCAACTTCCTGAAGTATCAGAGCCCGTTGGCTTCGGTGTCATTGGCAGCCGTGGTTTGTCTTGAATCAATTCCATCCTTAGAAGTCAATGAGCAGGCTGAGTTTTGGATGTCAACAATCCAGTTGTCAGCTACTGTTGTCAGCTACTTCTGGGTTTTAAAAAATCATAGAGAAAGGTGATAGTGTCCACCCGTGTATCTCCCATGTAAGCTGTCGTGCTCAAAGCCTGTTCAAGACTAATGATGGCCCAGACTGCAGACCGTGGAAAATTTATGCTGCCTCATCCAGCTGGATTGTGTGCAGCACAGGAATGTCATACAACTGGTGCTCACAGTCTTAATCAGCCTTAACTAAGAATGCTGGGCCAGGGTCAAATGATAAGAAGGTGACAGGAGGGCCTGTATCTGACAGAGATACCTGAACACAGATAATCATGGATCTATGGGCAGTGTGAGAAAAGCCTTGAAATTAGGGTGAGCTCATCCTATCCTTGTACAGCTGCTTCCAGCCTTCTGCTAACTTGGGAAAACAGACAAACATCACCAAGCATGGCAGGGACCATCCGGAAAGATTCAGATTTCAGACTTCTTGGAGATTGTGTATGCAGTGTTCATGTTCAGCCTTAGTTTTAGGCATATCTGCTGTGCAGGTAAGACCATTGTTCCTTGTCAGAGTGGAACAGCTGGGGAATCATGCTGTGGAGGAAGGCCTGGAAGAAGAAAATGCATCTAAGCCAGGCCCTGTGCCAATACATGCTGCTGTCTCTTCCTTAAAAGCCTTGAATATTAGCATCAGAGTCTGTTTGACCCAGCTTATTTGACTCTTAATTTGTGCACAAAATGGGAAAATGAAGTTTAGAGCAGGTGGGGTTGTTTTTCAACAAGAGCTCCTTTAGTTAGTGAAAAGGGCTGTTCCAGAAATGCCTGCCATTCTCCTGGAGAGGGATGCAGCTTGATGACGCCACGTGTCTTATTATAACACTGTGACATGGGTCTTCTTGTACCCTGGGTGACTCTGTTTGTCAGGGGCTGAGCACACAGGGTGGCTGCTCAGACAAACAGCTCTGTTCCAGGAACCCGCTGCACCAGCAGGCCTGGAACAGCCACATCTGCGATGTTTTTGAACCAACACAGGCTCATTTGTTTTTCCTGTTACCTCCCAGCACAACAGCCCCATCTGCCCTGCCACTGCTTCCCACCCCCCAGCTCTGGGGCACTTCTTCTTCCAGGAGGGCCTTCTGCACTAACACACACAGTGCCTTGCACTCCTTAAAAATCACCTCCCAGACAGAAGAAAAGGTTTGCCAGAGAATGGTTGCCTTCAGAGTATATACTATGTAAGGAAAAAAAGGGCTGTTTTCACTTCTTTCCTATCTTTTGCTCACTCCTCTTAATATTCCTCCTTCATCTGCCTCTATGCTGTCATAAGAAAAACAAGTTCTCCTTGCCTTCTCCCTTAAGAGAAGTCTGGATTAATTTGGAAAAACCAAGCTGATAGTCATGTGGGCATGCATGTGTATGAGCAGTGGAAATACTTTCCTGTTAGGGAGGAATTTTTATTAAAAAAACCCCAGGGGTGGCTGTGGTTTGGGGGCAGCAGGTGCATGAACTGCTGGTGCAGGGGTAGATCTCGTGGGTGTCAGTCTGGGACTGCTTCTCCTTATGGTGTATATAGCATTTATGGTGAAAACTGGTGGCTGAGGCAGTCTAATACCAGGCAACTTCACGTCCTGATTCTATCCAGCTGTGCCTGGTGGGTCCCGACTTCAGCATTCCAAGTGCCAAGCAGAGACCAGCAGGTCTGAAGGTGGCACGTCACCATCATCATCCCCTCTCCAAAGTCAGTTTGAAGCCAACACAGCAGGATCCTGGTAAAATTCCAGTGAAGAATTCAAAATACAGCTATTCCCAGTTTGGTTTGGTGGAAATTGTAGGAGTGCAAGGACCTAAACAAAGAGAAATGATAGAGATATTTGTAATTGGCACTACTTTTTACCAACTGTACAGGAACAAGGGATATTTTGGCAAAGGTCATTGAAATTTAGTAGGAAAACACAGTTCTTAGAACAGAATTCAGCATTTCTTCCATCCTTGGCTGCTCAGTCCTGGTGGAGTGTGGCTGTGTGGGCTTTCACACCTTCCCAGTCCTGACGCTCAGCATGTCAGGAGCAGAAAGGACTCTGTATTCAGGGGCTTTATGATAAACACGTTTCTACCCATTTCCCCTCTTTTCTAGCAATGCACTTATTCACCATTATGAACTTCTTGGATTGGGCTATTTTCAGCCTTGGTAAAATGAATTTACATCCAAAGAAGCATCTTGGCTGCTTAATGACTTGGCAGTGTGGCCTTGCTACAGGGATGCTCTGCCACCCTGCTATTTACTGATGTTAAACCAATATTAACCACAGCAAAAGGCTCTCACACAGCCTGTTTGTGCCTCCGACGTGCCCTGTGCTGAACTGAGAAGTCAAGGACTTGCTTTGCCTCACCCTGCCCTCCCTGTGGGAGCGATGCTCCCAAAAACATCCCTCATTCAGCAGTTTCCTCAAAATTCTGCCTCTGGGCCTCCTTTGCTGCAAAAGCTACAACAAACATCATCCTAATTTTGCAGCTGAGATGAAGCAGGCCTCTCCAACCAGGATTGCTTTATATGAACTGGCTGCACGCTCCTCTTGTCCCCTGGAAACACCTTGGGGTAAAAACATCACCTTTTTGATCATCACATAATAAAAGGAGGAAAGTCAGGGACCAAGGGCTTTTTTCCTACATGGCAGGTGGCTTTGCACAGAAAAAATAAAAAGGGATTTTTATTTTTTTCAAACTTTACATTGATAAATTGAAAGCATGAGCCAACAGCTATGGTCCCAGCATCCCCCTGACCATGCCCTGGCACCAAACATGAGCAGCCAGGCACCAACAATGTGGTGGTTTGACCCTGAGTTGATGGACAGTGGAGGAGTTGATGCCAGAGCCAGCCAGGGGCGTGGGACAGAGCTCTGTCATGGGGCTGGGGAAGGATGGATCCTAAGCAGGTTGTTTGAATGCAGTGCAGGGTTGGCTTTGAGTGCTTGATAGATCAGCAGGAGGGTTTAAGGTTTATATTTTATGCAAAAGCCCTGGTTTGTGTGGAAAGCTGCCCCAGGTGGCAGCGAGATCAATGTGAGCTGCTTCCCAAAACCATTTCCTGCACCTTCCCCACACCCCACCAGCCTTCAACTGGTGGTAAAAGAGCCTCAGTGCTACTCTTTGAATCACTTCTGCCTGTAAGGCTGTGGTCAGCAGAGGGTATAACTCCGGAGCTGTGCTGATTTCTACCAGCAGAGAACATGGTTCTTCAGGGGTTTTTTGAATGAGGGAAGATATGTGCTAAGAAGCACATTTGTTTCCACTTTAGTATCTGAAAAGCCACCTATTCTTGTTTGGGGAGAAAGTCTAAAGCCCTGTTGGAAGCCCTTTCCTAATGCATAAAATAACAATTTATTCTTCTAACCACATGAAAATACTGTTTTTTCCTCTTTCTCCGCACAACTGAAAATGTGAATTAATGACTTGTTTCCTACACTCTTGACTGAAAAGTCCAAAAGCTGGTTTTTTTGCCTCTATCCTGAGTGCCCAGCTCTCACAGCAGGGACAATAAAATGATATCCCCCTGATCTGCTCCCCAGGGGAGGCAGGGCTGCAAGTACTGCCCATGCACTCATTAACTCACACTACAGGAAAAGTCCTGCTGCTGCTGCCATATACCCAGAACTCTGGAATTATCATGCCTACAGCCCCAGGAAACTGTGCTGAGGTTTTGCTCGACAAGGAGCAACATCTCTTTATTTAAGTTTTCCTGGTGTTTTAGAACATATCTTAGGAATGGTGATGCTTTAGTAGCTCAAGGGCTGTACCTGATGCAGGCTCCAACAGGACTGGTGCAGAATAGCTGTTCTATTAGAATGACACAACCAAGAGCATTTCTTAAAAACTCACTGGATTCTGGATATCTAAAACCTGTGGCTGCTTTAGTGATTTAGTCCTTATTCAAGAGAAAAGCAGTAGAGCTGGTACAATGGTGCAACATCATTATATTTCTATTAATTTGTATCACAAAGATGGAGAAAACACAGCCATCCAAAAGCTTTCATGCTGCTATAAAATCTGAGAGCAAGTTTGTGAACCAAACCTGAAATCTCCATTCTCACAGTCTGCTGATGGGGCCTTTCTGCTGTCAGAGCTGTGCTGAGATTTCTCCCCAAGGTGGGGATGTGCTGCCAGCCCTACAGGATCCAGCCCTACACATTTGTTGGTGCAAAGCTGAGCCAAATGAAGGAGTCTTTTAGGTTCAGACAGGCTTCTATGCTGCATCCCAGCACAAAGCTTGTGAGCAGGTCTGTGGGTCTCCTTCGCCATTCCAGCTGTAATGGTTTTTCACAAGAAATATTGGCTTTTGTGCTCCCTTAGATGAATTCGCAGGCCCTAATGAGCTGTGAATGTAATTTAATAAAGCTCACATTTGTAGGACAGAAATGGTTCTGTGGAAGGAAATGAGGGAAGGCAGGAAGAGGGGAAGGAGGGCACAGAGGTGCATAGCCTCGGAGCATGAAAAAGTCAAAGATGAAATTGTAAGAACTTGTAGAGTTTTTAGACTTAGGAACAGCCAGAAGGGAATATCTATTTCTCCCAGTTAGGTTTTTGGAATTGTTAAGTTATTGGCTAATATTAAATTGCTAAGTTATTGGTTCCCAAACATGCTCCAGGAGCTGTGACAGGAGTGGTAGAGGTGAAAAGGTGGTCTGACACACCTGAGACCTTTGCAAACAGGCTCAGTGCTGCAGGAGAAGCCAGAGAAGTGTCTTAGCAGTGCCAAGGGTGAGGCTTTACTCCAGAATGGCACAGTTGGCCTTGCTCTGAGGTGAGCAGCCACACTGCAACACCCCAAACTGAGGGGCTGAGCCCACACCTCACTCTGGGGGAGTGACAAACCTGTGTGAGATGTCCAAGATGCTGGAGCAAGCATCGCACTATAGAGCAATGTCAGATGCTGATGTCTTCCCAAAAACCCTGTACTTGTGGCCCTGTCTAAGCTAGAAGCTCTGACACTGCTTTTGAGGGCTGCAAAAAGAGGTCCAAAACACATTTCCTTAGCAAATTTTGCCTTGGCAGCCTCTTCCAGTGCAGTACCAACTTCTGGGATGTAGCTGCTGCTTAGCTGGCCTTCATTACTGTAACCTGGGCATCAAGGATTTCTGGCTCCCTGTTTCCTCTCTCACTCTCCAGAGCAGAAGTTGGCTCCACACACACCTAATTTGCCTGATCAAGCACAGAGGACCCAATCAATCACTTTAGACTGAAAATTGCTTTTCTTGCCCCTTTTTTTTTTTTTTTTAAATTTTTTTTGCTTAAATACCACTGCACCAGGAATCACCTTTGTAGCATGTTCGTCCTTGACCTCAAGGACAGGTCAGTTCCCAGAGTCTTTAGACTGGATGATGCCATCTCATGGACAGCCCCTCCAGCTGTGGAAATAAATTGGATTATTGCAACATTCATTTACGTCACGTAGCATGGTACCATGTAAATCTGCTCCCTTCTCCTCGTTTCCCCTGGGAATGAATCTTGGAGAAGGTGTGAGGTTTCTGCAGGGGGTTTTGGTTCTCCAAGGTGGGAGGGCTGTGTTCTCTCTGTGTTTCCCGGGATTCCTCTATTTAAGAAACAAGCTCTTGCATAACTGTGCACGAAGCCACGCACACATTCATAAACCATCTCCTCCCACACACCCCAGGCGCAGCTAAAACACGCAAGCTGGAACAAAGAGCCACCTTACACTACCCTAGAGATATATAACTGCAAGAATATAGGCAATAAGGCGTATTTCATGCTTCCTTTTTAATTTTTTAATGTCAGAGCACCAAACCTGGAATAATTAAGTTCGTATCCAGCTTGCAAGATATCTCGCTGTTGGAAAAGCTCAGCTCAGTAATTAGAAATTCATCACTGCAAAATGCACGGCGTCATTGTCTACGACTGGATCCAGTTCAATAAAAATCCTCAGCAAGGTCAAACTACACACAAATATTGCTTGGATCAAGTTAACCATCTCTCTCCAGTTCCATTCTTCATTTTTGCCCCTTATTTTTTATTTCTTCTCTACAGTCCCTCTCAATCCTAATAAATATCATCTGAATTTCAAACGAATAGCATTTGCTGAAATGTGACATTCAACAAAATTCAGCCTTTAGTTACTGAAATCCTAAATAATTGTCCTAATTCTCCCCAAATTCTTTTTTTTTTTTTTTTTTTTTCGAAAAAGGGTTGGTTTGGGACCAAAAAAAAAAAAAAAAAAAAAACCAAACAAAAAACTGAATGCTATTGTAAGAAAAATCATCAAATAGGAAGAAAAATGTATAGGCTAAGATCTAAATGGCATAAATTGTACTTTAGTTAGAGTGGAAACCCAACCTTTCCAAAGATAGCAGGTATGTTATTATCTCCTCTTAATAGTATGTTGGGTTTCTTACTTCATTTAAAGATGTCTTTCACTTTATTGATGGCAAAACGTATCCAGACTGGGAGAATTGCCTTTAATTAGGAGAAGCAAGTGCTGGATCTATGAATGGAAGCATTTGTAGGAAGAATGCTGCCAGGATTATCCTATTTAACAAGCTGTTGGAGGCTCATGGAAAACGTTGTGAAGTGTTGCGGGCTCAGCACAGGCTCTGTGCACACAGGATTGGGGGCAGAATGACAGCTGCAACTCCAGTGGGGGATAGGGATGGGAGAAAGATATGTCCAGATGTTGAGATGCTAAACACACCCCACATTTTAGCCTTAAGGGCTTTTGTGCCTGCTCTGTCTCCACTTGTGCCCACAAGTGGTCCACGGGCCCATTTCTATCAATTTTGACAACTAAAAATCAAACACATGAAACAGCTGCACGTTTTGTGAAAAACAATGGTTGGGTAGAGGAAAAGGAGAGTATGAAATCAGTGCCTCTCCTAATAAGCAGCAGTGTAGGGGCAGCAGGTATCAGTTCTGCTTGTCCTTCTGGCTGACCAGAGAGCCCACAAGCTGGAGAGTCCAGGCACAGCTCAAAATTATCCCCAGGAGGTTGTGCCTTGCCCATGGCTGAGGAACACAGAGGGAAGTCTGAGGATGAGCTTAATGCAAGGGGCTCTGTGTAGGCACAGAGGAGGTGAAGTTTGGAAACCAGAATTTGTTTTCCTACTCTTTGCAGAACAATTTACTGGGCTTATTTGTTTTAGCTTCTGTTTTGGCTCCTTCTGGTCCCTTTTCTACAGGGATACTCAGTCCTGCAGTTCTTGCCCATGAAGATCCTTTCCCTGCAGGGTTTGGGGAGCTCTGGGTGCAAGGTGCGTGCTGCAAGTCTGGACTCCCATAAAGGGATACCACAGGAGGTAAAAGCAAGCTACAAATATCCCACTAGGGAAGACCTCCTTTTCCCTGGTTTTAGCTTTGGTTTTCAGCCCAGCACCACAGAGTCCCTGGAGGTCCTGGATGCACACTTAGGTGCCTGTAAGGGGTGACCAAGGAAAGCAGCACCAATTTCTCATGTGAACTACTGCACTTCTGCTGGAGAAACCTCTGTGATTCAGAAAGGCTGAGAGCCACTATTTTCCCATGTTTTACAGCAGCCTCTTCCGGCCTGAATCTCTGTGTAACACACTCATCCTGCCACTGTGCCTCCTCCCTTTCCCACTCTCCTTCCAGCCTCGAGATGGGTGGGAGAAAACGACTTGGGGAGGCTCCTGTTGCTGAGGGAGACCCCTGCAGTGAGCACAGAGCACGAGGGACAACCTCCTGTCCAGGGAGGACCTTCTGCGGTCAGAAGTCCTTGCTGAAGAAGCCTCAGAGGAAAATGCTTCAGCAGCAGCAGGACACGATGCTGTTCCCAGGCTCCAGAGGTTCCCAGTCGCTGGTTAATGCCATTCCAAACAGAAACCTGCTTCTCCAGCTACAAATGTCAGACTGATGGTTACACGTGGCAGTTGCAGGTGTCTGAAACAACTCTGGTTAATTTATTTCAGCGTTGAGTCCTGTTTTTCCCCTATATTAAATTTAAAGAGGGCTTTGCAACCATGAAGTCAATACAGCCCTGATCTGACACATGAAAGCTGTGGGCTGAATAACTTATTAGCACCCTCGGTAATGAAAAACACTTCAATGTTTAGGACTAATGCAGATTTCCTACTGAAAAAAATTTAAAAATCCATGAACAGCATCTGCAGCCATGTGCTCAAGGTAATAATTAAGGAGAATTATCTTTGCTATATGTATTAAAACAACATAATTGGAGATTATATGTCTATTTTAAAGAGAAGGAGATAATCTTTTGCTTAGGAAATTAATATCAAGTGCAGTAACTGTTTCCATACCTGGAAAAATCTCAGGCTGAATTAGAAAAAAGGGAACCAGATGCCGAAATATTACATACCAGTTTCTGTTCTCCACCTTGAGACCCCAGTGTGGAGCAAACTCCATCCTTGGGCAGTGCTCCAGTTTCCTCCTTGAATGCATGTGGCAGAGGCTGCGTGCAGTGAGGGTCTCAGATATTCATGGATTTATGAAAAAAATCCTATGAAAGGTTTATGAAAAACCCTTTTTCCTAAAATACCAGGAGAAATGCAGAGCATGATCTGAGAGCAAGACATAAAAAACTGTTTCTGTTCCTGATTGCCAAAGTATTTAAGATGTCACATATTTTATTTACAAATCCATGATGCTTCCCTAATGGTTTAGCCGGTAAATAAATCACAGGCACTGGAAGGAGCCATCATCAATCACTGCTTAGGACTACACAGGCCTGACTTGTGAAAAAGCAGCAATTAGCACTCATTAGCACTTATTCCCAAGTCTTCTCCAATGAAAAGGGTCATCCAAAGCAAGTTAAAAGTGTCCAGTGTCGAAGTTCTTTGACAGTTTAATGTTTCTGACTCAAACCCATGTGCAGTTTACCTGAAGGTAGCAGAATGTGGGTAGGGCTTGTGCAGACTTGGGTTTGGGGTTTTATTTCTATAGTGACTCATGAAAGAAATTTGTGCTGAAGGTGTTCTTGCCCTCAGGGTGTTTGCAAAACATATTTCTCATGGATTCATTACCCACTGCTTCAGAAACCACCACTGCAGCCTTTCCTTCAGGAAGGAGCTTTCAGAGCATCTCACTCTTGCCCATCTTTCTACCTAGCTGCCTGTTTCCATGATATTTAATACATTTAAGAAAGCTATTGATCAAATTGGGTTAAAAATGGAGATCCATGATGTATGATTCCATCATACTTTCTTTTTTTGTTCCTTTCTGGGGGTATTCACACTCCAAAGAACACCAAATCCCAAAGAGCAAACACTGCAAAGGAGGCCTTTCTACAGACTCTTCCCTCCCTTTTACATGCACGACCCCATTCTGCATCTCCTTTTCAAAAGATCTGCTTGCTATCCCTTTCCCAGGTGTATGCAAGTACAAAGGATACCAGATGAGCTTTCTTCCCCTTGCTGTGAGATGAGAGAGAAAAACCTGTCTCCAGGCGATCAGAATCTGTCACCAAGCCCACCGGGTCTTTTTGCAGCTCAGTGATGCCAATCAAATGGTTTCTATGAGAGACAAACTGCTATTCCTGGACTCTGGCTGACTTCTTGCTGTGGATCATCGCTTCCTGGAAAAGGGAGAAAACCCAAATCCAAACCCAGTGCTAGAGCTGAATTTCCTCTCCTCTTCACTGTGCACTGAGGAGGGCTGAACCACCACATCCCTAAAAGAGATAGGAAAGCACCAAGGGCTTCCACCTGAAATCAGTGAAATCAAGCATGGATGCTGCTTTGAAAGGACACGTGGCATCCCCAGGTGAGATCTGAAGTTTGGGGAGGATTGTCTCACTGGATAAAGCAGAAATTTTCACACTGTATGGAAAGTGAGGGAATAAGATGAGAAAGGGTCTTCAAGTAATACTGAGAATAATCAACATTATTCCTGCAGATTCCCCACACTCTCTTTGTAGCTTGCCTTAGGGCTGGGATTATTTTCTCTGAGGGTTCTCCCTGCTCATCTTTGCTATGTATTGGCTGATTTCTTTCAGAAACAACACGGAGCTCAGCCCCTTTTCCCATACTGAAGTCAGATTTTGCCTTTTCTAACAAATTACATTTTTTTGTGATAACAATGAACTATCCCATGAGCAAAAAACTCACAGAGAAAAAGCCCTTCCGAACCCTGGACCCAGGGTACAAGTGGCAGATGCATGCTGAAAGAGCAGCAGCCAATAATTAGCCAAAATGCCCAGGCAAGTGCCTGAGCAGTCCTGGATGGGAAGAAACATGAATTTGTGGAACAGCAGGGACTGGAGGCAGCTCTTAGTGCATTGCTGACGCCAAAAGCAGGACACAAGGGGCATCTTGCTGTCACAGAAGCAGCAGGCAATAACTTGGAAAAGGTAGCCAGAGAAGGCAGATCAGTCCCTTTGCTGCCTTTTACCCTGCACGAGCCTTCAAAATGGTATCACAGGCCAAGTTGTTCCTTCTGGGATTAGAGCCTGACATCCAGTGCAGTTAGAAAAACATGTTTCATGATTACAGTAGTTTTTCTAAGCAATTTGAGTTCACGGTTGTCCTCCATCTCTGGGGTGCTCCTTGGAGGAATCTGTCTGACACTGGAGCATCTCTCCCGTGAGAAAAGGCAGAGAGAACTGAGAGTGATCCATGTACAGAAGAGCAGGATCAGGGGGATCTTATGAATCTGTGTAACTATGGAAAGTGGAATAGCAGTCAACGATGTGTTCTGGCAGCCAGGAGGGCCAACCATGTCCTGGGATGCATCAGGCACAGCATCACCAGACAGGTAAGGGAGGGGATTGTCCTGCTCTGCTCTGTACTGGAGCAGCCTCCCCCCAGGTCCTGGGGGAAGTTTTGAGCACCACAATGTAAGAAGGACATCAAACTATTCAAATGTGTCCAGAGGAGAGTTACTGATTGTGAAAGGTCTCAAGGGTTAAGACTTGAAAGGAGCAGCTGAGATCACTTGGTTTGTTCAGCTTGGAGAAGAGGAGAGACCTCTTTGCAGTTGGCACCTCCTGCGGGGGGAAGGTGGAGGTGCTGGTCTCCCCTCTCTGGTGACCAGCAACAGGACATGAGGCAATGGAAAGAAGCTGCACTGGGGATGCTGTCCAGTCTGAACTCTGAGTTCAGTGAAAAGGTTATTCACCGGGCAGGTGGTCAGGCACTAGAAGAGGCTCCCTGGGGAAGTGGTCACAACACCAACCTGACAGCGTTCAAGGAGGGTCTGCACAATGCTCTCAGTCACACAGTTTAGTTTTAGGTAGTTTAGTTTTAGGTAGTCCTGCGAGGAGCCGGGAGCTGGACTCAATGGTCTTTATGGATCCCTTCTAACTTGAATTATTCTGTGATTCTTTATTCAGTTTTTGGCTGCTCTCCAAAGACCAATGTATTTCTTGCAACATCGTGCCTAAAGAGACACATCTCACTACACCATCCTCTCATCAAAAAAAATAATCTCTCATTTTTTCCATCCCTCTCTCCTTCTAGCCCAGAATGACACCTGCCTTTATCCTCCCCCAACAGCTTATTATCACCTTGCATTTAATGGTCTCTACTGTAACTTATCCACTCCCACTGCACTGCTGCTCTGCCAGCTCTCACCCATTTATACTTGAATGTCTGATTTCTCCTCCTAACTACAGCTCTTTGCACTCGCCTTTATCAAATTTCTTTTCGTTATTTCAGGCCATTTTTCCTGTGTATTATGGCTGTTTCGAATTCTGATACAAACCTCCAAAGTGCCTGAGTGTATTCTCAAGTCACTGCCAACCACAGATTTTTATACAGGCTATTTATTTCACCGCTCCAGCCATTAACGAAGCTATGGAAAAATACAGACCCTGAAATAAAATGTATAGTGGTCTCACAATGCCCTCTCTGGCTTCATAGCAATAGCTATTCCAAGTGCAGTTTTTCTGCTAAATTGTGTTAATTTACTTCATTTCTTCTTTTCCTTGAAAAAAGGAAAAAGAACGTACTGAGGCAAAGAAAACATTACCAGCATCAGTTTTCTCTGAATCATCCATCATTTTTTCTCCATCCACTCATTTTTTCACACTTAATCATGTGCCTTTCCTTCAGATTTCCGCAGCTTTCAGTTTGATTGATCCTTACAAGCCCTTGCTGTGCCATTTTCCCTTCACATTAGGACATTGCTGACAGGCCATTAAAAAAGCACCTCTCTTCGGTTATCCCACCCACCTCTCCCAAATGGACCCAGGCACTGACACCCACACTTACTAAAACTGCCTTTTCAGGTCCTTATTCTGCTTCTCTCATCTCCCTGCTTTCTCCAGAGCACCAAATGCCAACTCCACGGCCACTTTCACCTGAATTACTTCTGACTTTTAAAGTTTTAACCACTTCAAATAAGCCTGACTGCAACCCGGAACAGTCAGCTCTAAAATAACACCCTGTACCTTCTGAAATACAAACTGTCCTCTGGAGAAAATTCTATTAACTCTGTGTCTTTTCAAGTCTTCCCATGTTCAGCACTTTTCCAACAGATTCTCAAGTATTATTTGGAAATACTGATGGATGAAAAGTTGGGCACAAGCTGGACATGTGCACTCCCAGCCTGGAAAGCCAAACATGTTCTGGGCTGCATCCCCAGCACCATGAGCAGCAGATCAAGGCAGGGGCTTCTGCCCCTCTGCTCTGCTCTGTTGAGACCCCACCTGCAGTGCTGCATCCACCTCTGGTGTCCCCACTACAGGAAAGATTGGGGACCTGTTGGAGCAAGTTCAGAGGAAAGCCACAAAAAGGATCGCAGGGCTGGAACACCTCTCCTTTGAGGAAAGGCTGAGGGACGTGGGGTAAGCTGGGGAAAGCTCTGGGTAGACCATATTGCAACCTTTCAGTTCTTAAAAGGAGCTTATAGGAAACATAAAGAGAGGCTTTTACCAGGGGCTGTAGTGACAGGACAAAGGGCAGCAGCTTTAAACTGAAAGAAGTTCAGTTTAGACTGACATTAAGGAAGAAGTTTTTCTGTACGAATTTGGTGAGACATGGGAACAGGGTGCCCAGAGAAGTTGTGGTTGCCCCATTCCTGCAAGCATTTGAGGACTAGGGGACATTTAATAGTCCTTTCCAACCCAAACCATTCTGTGATTCCCAAGTTTTGGAAATACACTGTTGGTGTTCAGCATAGTGCCTCCAGCCCTTCCTGAGCGACAGGTCTGTGATCCAGTGCCGCCGTTTATCTCCCAAAGTCACTGCAATGCACATCAATCATTCCTGACACATGCTGACACTGAGCTCCTCCTGTGTATTCCTCATTCTGGTGTACAGACGTTTTAGCTTCACATGTTGTTCATTCTCTCTCCTGGATCTTAACAGTCCCAGCTCTGATGAATAATTCATTTACGTCAATGAAGTGCTACAGTCTGTCAGGACAGAGTTTCACAGCAGAAGCCAAGATATAACCCAAAATTTTGAGCCCCTCCACCAGCTGGATTTGAGCCCGAAAGACTAGAAACAGCAAGTATTGATTATTCTCTTTCTTTTGGACAGTAATGCTGTTTAGGAGCCACAAATCTCCCCTGGAAGTTCAGCTGTAACTAGCATCCTCCCCTGAAGAAAGGTTCTGAGCAGCCAGTGTTTATGACCAACCACAACCAACCTTTCCCTCCAAGCTGCCAAAACACATCCTTGGAAGTAGCCTGGCCAGCTGTTCAGAGAACCTTAGAGCAATCAAGACACCATTGTTACCCAGGCAGTACATTGCTGCAATAGTTCACATGAAGAAATACAGCAGGACACCCCACTCCCCCAGTCTGCCCTCCCCAAAAGCAAGAACCAAAAAACCCCAAACCAGACTTACGGCAGTGCCAATGTCATTGTTACTACAAAATGCTGTAATCACATATCACTGCTTAAGGGCTCTGTATCTTTGAGAAAGCTTCAAGTCTGCACAAAATACATTTTACATAAAGACAAACCTTATTCTAGCTCCATATAATTTCAGAATGACCACAAGTTGGAGATTTTCTCTTTACACAGGTCATCAAATTCAAATAGAAGACATTGTTAATTCAATATCCAGACAAGCTTTTGCTACGGTAGATTTATTAGGCCTCTAAACATCAGTGTTACCAAGCATCCTTCATGAATCAAAAGCACTATGGTCTGTTTCTGTGTTACACTTTAGGTCCATCTTCTCTTGGCCAAAAATTATGTGTTTTAGTTCAATATTATTTCTTGAACTAATGTCCAAAATGTAACGTGTGCAAACACAACCAGAATTCACATTTTTGGCCTCTAAGGTTGAAATCAATTTTCAGCTGCCAAGCTGATTTGCCTGTTTGTGCTCACTGACAAACACCCTGTGCTCCTCTCTGGCTATTTGACACTTCAAATTTGGGACAGTCTGTGAAAGCTGAACTTGGCCATGCACAAAGGTACAGAAGGATTTTTACACAGTTTGTGCCATGCTATTACCCATCTCCACACTGCCACTGATCAGTTTTGGGGTCCTGTCACCTGGCAATGCTCACCTGAAAGCCTGAAACCAAGAGTGTGTAATGGTCTCTGTTGCCCAAATGAGCACCTGAACTGCATCTCACAGGGCACCTTTTTTCTGCATCCTGGACATGAGCAACAGGTGAGTACCTAACAGTGAGATACATGAGATTTCCAGCTAAGGGCACCAGATTTTTTTTGTGGATTTTTACAAGCTGTGATCAGAATCCAACAAGTGCTACTGATTTTACTGAGACTTGGACCTGGATATCACTCCCCTACTTTTAGGGTTTAGGGGAGTTTTTTTAGGTATCATAGAGCACCACTCAAAAACATGTCTTTGTAAGAGGGACGGAAAAGTGGATAAAGAGGGGTTTCAGAATTCAGATCAGTATTATCCATGCTGCTGCTGCTGCCAATTCTGATCTTAACATTTATCCAAATAAGAGGCCGAGGGATGAGGAAAGACATGGACAACATCAGAAAAGAAGAGTCAAAAGAGAACAAACAGAATGGACAGTCTGAGGCCCAGGAGGACAGGAGTGTTACTCCAAATCCTGAACTAAGCCAGGACCTATTAATAACTGCTATTTATGGGGTTACAGGAATCCTGATCCCCACTATCCATCTGGGAGATTAAACATCACAAGTATTGGCTGTGAAACAATGAGGACTTTTCCTTGGCAGAGCTGCAGCCCAAGAACTGAATCTCACTGCTGGAGCCATCAGACACAGCCAGACTTCTGAAGGGTTTGGCAGGCACAGGATCTGTATAAAATGACTGCATGTTACCTCCCTCTAAAACTTCTGTTTGTCATCTAGATGAGACTGCAAGCATCTTTACACTGTGTTTTAAGCATATAATTAAGAATATATAGCATATAGTTGGCCCTTACTCATCAAATGGTGATGATATAATTGAATTCCATGAACAAGGACCCGAACAGTTGGAATTTTGTATTTTCAAATTTCTGTATATGATGGCTAGAGGCAGAAACTGCTTTTATGATGAAACAGAAAAGAGTGTCATATACTATTCAGTGTAAAATTGATCTGAAGCATTTTTAGTCTATCAACATTAGCTCCCTCAGCTCCCCAAAAGAAATATGTTTGTTAATTATCCTAGGAGATCAAAAGGACATACGGAGTGAAAATTCTTTTAGAAGAGGAATCTTTAATTTACAGACAAACAAAATTCACTGTCTGGTTACCTGAAGTTAGGGAAAAAAGCAAAGCACATCTAAAGTATGTATTTAAACTCTAAGGATATGGTATTTTGGGGGACCCGATCGTGTAGGTCATATTGTTATACTGGGCATTGTTTCTGTACCAGGGCCTGAACATGGGACCAGTATTTTTGCTCTGCTACCTTTTATGGTTCTTCACTACAACTAAGCCCACAGGAAGCCGGACAGGTCCCTGCAACTCCAAACTACAGTTCATTATCAGTGTTGGATAGCTTGGTTGAGCAGCCCATGAATTCAGACTGAGCATCTGTCAGCATTTCAAAGAGAAAAACTCCAGTCTACCCACCTAAAGGGACATTCCAGAGTACACAGGGTCCCATCAAACTGGTCCCACCGCCAAATATGTTCTGGTGAACACTCAGCAAAGACAGCTGAGAAAATGGTAAATTAATTTGTGGAGCCTACATGGAAGAGGTGGGAGACTATCTTCCAGCTTTAAACTAAGATTGTGTTTTTAAAGACAATACTCTGTAGTTCAGAAGCATTTATGAATCTGTTGGAAGTTCCAGGGCATCATCTGTGTAAAGGAGATGTGGTTAGATCATCACAACAGTTTAAGTTATGGCTAGAAACTTTAAAAGAAAGAGAAAAGCGTTGTTAATTTTTTACACCTTTAAGTTCCTACCCGATTTAGAGATATTAAACTCAAATTTGAGAAACATTCATCCAAAGTCCTGCAGTATGGCAGGATTAGGTATAGCCCAGCCCTGAGTTAATGGTCATCTAATTTGTATACAAAAAGCTACTGAGAAGCAGGTTCCAATGCTTCAAAGGCAAGGCAGACCTGTTCTGACTCCAGGAGTTTTAATCTGTGGTGTTTCAAAACTGTGTGTTGTAGAACGCGATTCTTAATCTGCATATTCTTTAACTCGAGTAAATTTTCATTCAAAAGTGAAGCTAAATAAAGACAGTAAGTAATAATTTAACATCTTAGCTCAGATTTAACATCCAAGAACAGATTGTAACCAAGCACCATTCCAATCTGACAGCGAAAGCAAGGCAAAGAAACACAAACAGCTTTATATACGCACACACACAGAGTATCACATAACTGGTTTGAAATAGGAACCAATTTCCAGGGGTTATGAACCTCCAAATGTCCTTTTGTTTCAGTGGGAACTCTGTACACTTAATAAATTACTGATGCCATGCAAACACCTATATCCAAAAGTCAGCTGGTGATTCACCTGAGAGTGTCCTCCCTCACCTCCCGAACAACAGCAATTGGTAACAAGAGTTTCTGTTTCCCCAAATTTAGCCAAGCTTCCCTTTATACAAAAAACATGAAGTACCAAATGAATATAGAATTTTATGAGCTGAAAGAGTAATTGCTTTCTTAAGAAACTCAGAGATGTGACACAAAAGAAACAAGACTGAGTCTGCACATAAAATTATAGGCTGATGTTAACTACATATATTGAAGTCACAGATGATGTCTAGTATGTAATCATGTTAAAAAAATCAGGTTTCAAGAAAGCTTTACTATGAAAATGAAATGAAAGTTGGTGAAGTTAAATGAATTTTGTCACTTTAGTGACTGTGAAAATATTACTTTACTTGAAATGCATTCAGAATTTCAAATTCCCAATATGCAAAATTTTCAAACCTTAAGTAGTCTACTATACCTATAGCTGTTCTCCAAAAGGAAATATTAGCCCTTGTAACAAAGAAAAAATCTCCTCTCCATTTTTAATTTTTTTTTTACATAAAGGATGAGAAGTGCTCCCAAAACAAAATCAATTTGCAATTTTAAAAGGTTACTACAGATAAAAATGTACATTCCTTTTTCTTTGTGACTACATTTTAAGCAAGATTGTACCTAAATTCAGAGAATGCTCCATGTTTTTACTGCACAAGCATTACATGTTGCCATATTAACACTGGGGAGTCCAAAGGCGTAGCTCAGTGGCATCAGTCTTCACATTATGAGATGGGAAAGCAGTCATTCAGCTGCACTCAGGTTGTTGCTTCCTTGCACCTGGAATCCAGTGAGAACTCACCCTGACCTTCTGTGTTTCCCTGAAAAAGCTTTTCTACACCTTTGTATAAACCAACAGACGCAGAGGATGAACTCTTCAGTTCTTTCATTGACTATAAAAAGCAGGTTTTCTTTAAATCAGTAGTTTAATAGTTATGCTAAATACAGCTTTTGCCACATTTCTTGCTTGTAATTCAATGTAATGCTTCTGGGTACCTCAGTCATCATCTTGCTGATTTCTTTTCTGTCAACAGAACAGAAGAGTTCATAATGTTAGGACACAGTTATCTGAAGTAAGAGCACTAATAAATCATGACAAGTGTTTCCAGATACAACGGATTAGACAGTGACTGCATTTCTAAGCCATTTTTTGGAACAGTAAGAGATAATGTTTCCAGCAAATGGAAGAGAGCAGTATCAACCCCCTCTCTCATCCCAAACTACAGGATTTCATTTCCAGTAAAGAACAAGATTTGCCTTGTCCATTAACTCAAAGAATATACAAGAACCAGAGAACACAATGGTGGTGGCAAGAGTCAGTCATCCAGATGCAGGTAATGTGCCCTCCCTTCACCACCTGACAATGATACCATGTTTTCATGTCACTGTGCATCAAAAGAACAAAGAAAGTGGACTGAAAAAGGAACAACTCTTTCATGGTTTTTCCTAATATATTTGTCTTCTAACTTTTAAAGAAAAAAGTTAAAAACATTTAAAGTTAAAAGCATTAGTTCCAGGAGTTCAAAAAGCACATTTCCATTCATACTACATTCATATTTACATCTCAATAAGAAAGGAAACAGCTCAGTCCTTCAATAAGATTTGTCAAACTACATTCATTGCTTCCCATAAAAATAAAATTAATTAACCGAAGTGAGAACAGTACAAAAGCTTGCTCTTCATCACTTCAGAAACAATTAACCCAACAATACATTATGTGATGGCTTCATACACTGCTTTTGCTGTAATTATGTACTCTTTGTTAGTAACAGAAGCACAGTTCCAGGGACTTTGGTGTTTCCATTTGACAAAGGTGGAAGGTCAGAGATTTCTACTGCTACTTCTTACCAGTTTAAGAAAGTCAATCAATTTGTGAACATCCTCTCCTGTGGAAAGGTCCACAAAGTCCTTGGGCAGTCGGTAGCTCAGGTAGGGACTGGGCTGGACAGTGACTTTGCTGTTCGTACAACGGAACACGGGATAATCCTTTGGAAAAGACACCAGAGATAAGACAAGAACAGTGGACATGAATAAAGCTAGAAACGTTTCTGGAACTCCTCCGTGAGACTGAGTCACGTTGCCAATGAGTTTATTTGGCACTCATTCAACTAAATTTGCACTTTCTAAAAATTGTAGCTGTCTTATAAAACCTCTGCCCACTTAAGAGCAATTTAAAATGTCAAACACGTTAAACAGTCAAATAATGGCTTTCATTACCTCACTTTCAAGTTTCGACAATGTATCAGTTATTAATGTGTTTAATAAACTCATGCCTATGACAGTGCTGGAATAATGGAGCTATACGGAACTTTGGGTAATAGTATCTATATATGTATCTAGATAGAGAAAAATCTTTTTGATAGAATCCCTAAATGTGTCTGCACAGTTTCCTTGTTTAAACACATTTGCAACTATAACATTTCTGAAATTATAATCTAAGCTTTCCAGCCAATTTACTTACTGAAGGAAAAATACCTTTATTAAAGGGCCAAAAGTATCTCTAAATGCTCAATTGTAACAATAGTTTTTGAGGAATAATATAATTTTCAGTTCAACACATTGACATGCCATGCAATTGCCAGCTGTACAGCAACAAACAGCTTCATTTTGAAGAGAGATCAGTAACTTCCCACCAGATTCTCTGACTGGATGTACGATAAAACATGAAGACAAGTTATTCTACTTTTCATCCAGGCTTGCACTACAGAAAACTGTGTAAAGCATCTGGCACTGAGAACAAGAAATCCCAAAACAAAAATTCACGTGTCCCACAGAAAGCTCAAGAATAGGGAGCGTGTTTTAACAAAGGAGACACAGCTTTTAGCAGGAGGTTTCATGGACTGGGTTTTCATACAGCAACAGCCCCACGGTGTGACAGAGACAATGGCCTGAACGACAGCCTGGAGTGGTGCTTCCCTGTCTGTGTGTTATGGAAAGGGCCACAGGACTAAAGAAACTCTCAGATGTTAAAATCGGCTCAATGAAGCCTGTCACTACAGTGACCTCTACTGCAGCTCAACAGCTAGGAGATGAAGAAAAGCCCACGCTGACCAGCATCTCTCTTCAGAAAACAACCAAGTGTTTCCCAAGATCCACTAACACACCACTTTCTATCTCCTATCAAGCTGTCCAAGGACTCATTAAGATGTGAGGACTCTGTTTCAAGATGCAGTGAGAAAAAAAAGCTGGAATACAAAAAAATGAAGACTATCTCTCCCTCTCTGTACTAACAGGAAGTTACTTGTTTTCCCAGAGGAAATGCTGCTTGGAAGAGGGATGGAAAAGCCCTGCTCTGCAAGTCCAGTGAGTTCAACCAGAGGACAAGGCTTCCCTGAGGGTATTCCAGATGAGGAAGAGACAGAAGTTAAGCTTCTGCTTGTGTCCCCCCAAGCATAAAACTGGAGATGTGGGAAACCGCATGACAGATATCAGGAACCAAGCAGAAATTTAAGTGATTATATAGAAAAGTAACAGATTTAAAGAAAAACTGAAAGGAGTGCATCAAAACTGTGTAAAAGCAAGTTTCAGGGCATCTTCTTTACAACGGCGTCAAAGCTGCAATATGGGCTTGTACTGTTTGAACTAAAAATTCCCTTGTGGGCACCTAAACTAGCAGGTGATACTTGTTGAGATTAACTGCTAAGGTAGATTCTACTTACAATGAGTCTACATTTCACAAGTTAAGGAGCTCCATTTACTCCAATGGGATGTGCATCACAATTTGATTTTAACAGCAAAAGAAAGAAAAAAATAAGGCCATAAATCCTGTTGGATGTTATCCAGCCTCCCTCACCTGTTCTGTTGCTTCCCCTTCACTCTGGTCTCCTTTCAAGTTTTTCCCAGAGGTGAGTTCTTCCCACGTAAAGAGCAGAGAGTCTGTTACTTCACCAAATGGGTTAAAATCTATTAACCAAATCCTGCCCTGCAAAGGAACCACAGAAGAATTAAAGCAAACCACATAATTAAAAAAAATTAAAAAAAAAAAAAAACATAAAAGAAAAAAGAAAAAAATCAGAATACACATATACTTAGATTATTGTAGTAAGCTTGGTCTTTAGATAAAAAGATGTCAAAATTGAAACAACCTGGTTTTAAGCACTTAAAATATTCTAACATCCTTTACCTTATACAGTTTTATATCACAGCTATGATGTACTAACTTACTTTAACTTTTTTTTAAATAGAAGATCAAACAGAGCTCCAATAAACTCAGTGTAATTTTGTGCCAGGTGCTTTCAGATGAGCCCACAGAAGTTCTGGCTAATCCCCATGATGCAACAAGATCCCCAGAGAGAATGAACAAAGAATAGGGGATAGCACCAACCAAAAACCACAAAAAAAACCCCCAAACCCAAAACACAACCAAACAAGCAAAAAAATCCAAACCACCCAAAAAGAGATTTTGATTTCCATGAAAAACCACCTCAGCAATGCTGTACCATCTAGCAGTCTACAAAAATTGCTGTTCTTGGTCTTAGAAGGGACCCTAAAAACAGAGAGCAGGGTCTGCAAAATGCTAGTGGAGCTCATGAAAGCTCAAAGATGCTGTACAGATAAAGATAGATAAAGAATAACTTAAAGGCACTTTTAATATAGCCATTATTAGTAGACCACACTAGATTCTACCTCATCTTCAACACATCTGTGTTCCAAACAGTTGTGGTAGTGTGCACAACAGCACAACTGCTTTGTAACTCAAAAATGAAAGCAGAGACTAACAAGACATATTAGAAGTAACAGAGGTGTGTGAGGGAGGAAGAAATAGTTTGTGTTGAGTCACCTTGATATACAACCCCCAACATGGGGCCATCTTCTCTTGCCCAAAGAAGTCTCAACTATTCTAATTAAACAAAACATTGTGATAAATTATAAGGAAATATGACTACAGCTGCTAGTAAAAATCTGCAAAATAAGTATTACATCTGGAAGAAATCAGTTCTATCAAACAGAAGGAAAAGGCTGCAGTAACATAAGCAGGGCTGAAGAGTTTTATTGTATTTATTATAAAGACCAACTGTAATTGGAAAACAAACCTGAAGACTGTGTAGCTACTAAAGACTCATTTTGCTTTCTCCTCCTTTCCTTCATCTCTGAAGGATCTTCTTTCTTTAAAAGATCTTGCCTATCTTGATACAAACAGCAAATACAGTCAATTATTTACACTACAGCCATCTGGCTCCTAACTCACAACAACGCTTTTGAAGCGTTGGCAGAGAGTAACATGGAGACTGCCTCTCCCACCCACACCACCTGAGCTATCCCACAGGCACTAACACACTGTGGAACTGGAAATGATGGAAACCTGTGAGATAGAGAGCATAAGTGCTCTGGTGGCTCTCTTACTATCCACAGCGAGCTCCTCGTGCAGGTGTGGGGAGCCCCAGCAGAGATGAAACCAGTGGTTATGACTTGCAAACTGGAGCTGGGCCAGCAGGGCGTGTGTGGTTGCACACAGGCTTTCACAGGTGTCTGTCTCAGGGCAGGTCCACAGGGTATGGCTCTCACAGAGCACATTTTAAGAAGCCAAAGCACAGAAACAGCAGTGCTGAAACCAGACAGCTACAAAAGGAACTGCAAACTGGGGGATACAGACCTGAGTGGTTTCTTATTTGTTTTGGAAGGGTGAACAAGCCCAGATCTGCATGGCTGAGTTGCAACACCTCTGCACCAATATTGGCACCATCAGTGCAGAGAGCCACTGGGGCAAGCTCTGCTGTCACTTCCTATCTCTGGTCCTTCTCAAAAGGCTGTCACAAATTCTCATTATAAGCAATCTTTTACTTTTGCTAGTGGGGGTGTCTTGTTAGCTCCAAGGCAGCACGAGGAGGAATCCGTGGGTTTAGATTCATTCTATCACTTGAGAAAAACAAGCTAGTGAACCAATTTAATCATAGACAGAAGAATTGGTTGGCAAAGTTCATTCAGCAGTTCAGAGAATCCTTCCTTGGATCAGAAACATTTATACCTAATACTTCCCTATGAAAGGTTTTCACAGAAATTCCTCTTCACCCCAAATACATACAGCTCAGCTTTTTCACAGGAATATTAAGATCATTTCTCTAGAGAGTAAATGTACCCCAGAAAAAACTAAAAACTGATTTTGAGAGTACTGAAAGCAACATATTTTTTGTGAGCACCCAGCAATGTTTCTTCACCCTTGCAGACAGCAGTGCACCATCTACAGCAACAGCTGTTTCCTTGAGATGGTCTTAAATCTGCACTGAGCTTTGGTAGCTGAAATTGATGAGAAGTGGCAAAACAAAGTATCTCTTTTCGGCTCATTAAAAGGAGTGTACATAATCCTGGGTCAGTAACCAAACTGCCTTTCCTTAGGATTAAATTCTCTCCCAAGTCTTACATGCAATGTCATTATTTAAATACAGTTTCAGACGACTTGCAGTGTGTATCTAAAAAGCAGTAGTAAGGCTGTTTACCTGCTATCTTCTGCCCATACGGGAACACAGAAATGCATAAGCCAGGAAAGACAAAAGGTGCACATAAGTAGAGGGGAAAAAATCCCCCAACTTGTACTATATGGTACTTGTATTACATGGTGTTTTTTTTCTCATCCTAAAAGAAGGAATCAATAGATCTACCACACCCTGTAAGCTTCATGCTCTGTTTTACAGAGGCATTAAGCAGCACGGTGCTGAAAGGAAGTGCCCATGACAAAGCCTGTTGTTTAAAGGAAGTTAAAGACAGATAAAATGCAAACTGAACTGTAACATCTCCCAGACTGAACTATTACATCTCCCTACAACTCCAGCTGCACCTTCTTGCACAGTGACAATGCTCACAAGGCACAGACACGAGCACTGGTCTGCTCCTTAACAAGAACTGTGAGCCAGCCGTGGTCTGGAGCCACTCCCTGCATTGCTCTGTCTTACCGCAGTGACTTGTCTTGAACTTGGTTTGTGTTCACACCTGGGAGACAGCAAAGAGCAACAGCAGAGGCGACTCTCAGGCTTTTGTGAACTCCCACCTCCCAACTCAGCGAGCAGGACCTGTGGCAGCCAACTCTGAACAGTCTCTAAAGCAACTAAAGTGAGGATGGGGAGGGGGCTGCTGTCATTCACAACCGTATCAAACAACAACCTCCTTCTCCAAGCTGGATATTTAGAGTTTAAAGGATTTAAAACAAGCAGACAGTGAACATTTCTCTCCTTCTGTAGGTGAGGTTGCTGTGCAACCAGCCTGATGAGGAGCACGGGCTCTGGATATTAATCATGCTCACAATATTCTTTTGCTGCCTGTAACTCACACGCCAGGGGAACGATGAATAACACAGTTGCAACCACAATAGTTTGTGTGAAAGGAGGAGCATCTGACACACAAAGGGCTATCTGGCAGTTTACAAGACCTGAGGGTAGAAGGCACCGAGAGAAATCTACAAACAGATAAACTTTATCTCGACAGATGAAGAAACACTGCTCATTTGAGATCCCACAGGCTGAAACCTTTTACTTAAATATATCTGTCTTCATGCCTCAGCTACGAGGCAGAGCACCCAACGGCAGAATCTGGTTCAATGCTCAAGTGCCGCTCCTCATTTTCCCTGACAGCATCCTCACATCTGTCAGTCTGAGCCTGGGCAGGTAATTTCCATTACAGCATGGCTGCTGTAGCCCACAGCCTCATTTTAGGTACGTACATTAAAAAGTGGGCTGAGAAACAGTACAACCGTTGCTTTCCACTGAGACACATCCCTGTTTTGTAAACTATGGCATGATTTACTATTACACAATTATAAAATAGTTCAGCAACATTTAAAATGAGAATCAGGACTTACTCCCAATACACCCAACTCAACTCTAATAAAGACTTTCTCCAATCCTATAACTATAAACAAGTCAAACAGTGAGACTCAGACATATATAACAAAAGTATGTAGACATTGGTTTTGCAGTTCTGGTTTAGGATTTGTAAAAAATCAATCTAAACACTTACTTTTCATGCAGTAATGTGATTCTCAAAATCAGGTTATGATTCCCTAAATCAGGTTTTGAGATTTAAGGATACATAATGCATTTTTGGTTGTGGTTGCTTTTAAAATAACACGTGAGCCTTTCAAGCACAATTCGTCTGACCAAATACTCTGCTCACGCTAGAAGTCAAGGTTAGTAACTCTAATACGGGCACCTGAAGTTCACAGAATTGTTTAGGTTGGAAAAATTCTCTAAGATCATCAAGTCCAAGTCTTAGCCCAGCATCTCCATGTTCACCACTAAACCACACCCCTAAGCACTATATCTACATGTCTTTCAAATAGTTGAGGTGGGATGTTTCTCCCCAACTCCATCACTATCTGGATGTTGAGGGTTCTGATCTGCCCAACTCTCAGAACTACAGCTGGAGCAGCTTGGAAAGAAAAAAACTGGCTTCCATCTGTCACAAATTGGGCACACCACACTCATATCCTCTTTTGCCCATTATCCCTTCCTACCCTAGACTTCCATATATGAACCGTTTTCCCATCTCACAAGGATAATCTGAAGAAATAGTAACAATAAGTTCTGATAAGTTCAAATGCTGTAGTGAAAAAACACACACGGGGGAAAAAAATAAAGCCCAAGGAAATATCTGTATCAAAAGAAAATGCCCCAAATCTGTTTGTGTTTAAGAGACATTTATACAATGCCCTTCATCAAAGAGTCACAGAATATCCTGAGCTGGAAGGGACCCACAAGGCCACTCAGTCCAACTCTTGATCCAGCACAGGACAGCCCCATGAATCCCACCATGTGCCTGAGAACACCACTCATAACCACATGCTTTAACTTTCAGCCAGCCCTGAATTGGTCAAGCAGCAGGATTTGAGGACCATTTTAGGTTCCTTCCAACTGAAATAGTCTATTCTACTCTAAATTACTGCAGCAAGGACTCTCCATGTCATAACAAAAACTAAGTTGCCTTTTGTACATTCACAGAACTGAGAAAATTGCAGCTGAAGCCAAAGTTCTGCACTTTAGGACAGAAAACTTCTCTGGAAGATATTAACTAAATAATTACATCACTGGCACAGACATATTTACAACCCTAATCCTATTAATTCTCCTACTGTAGACAGTGTTTAACATAGAAAAAGACCTGCGGAACAGAATAACATCCAGTTGGTTTTAGGGTTTTGCTTGGTGTTTTTTTGTTTGTTTCGGGTTTTTGCTTTGGTGGGATTTTTTTATTTGTTTGGTTGTTTGTTTCATTTTTCCAGGACCACTTCTAGGAAGAGGAAGCTACTTGCTTGATCTTTGCAGCATTTCATGTTTTCACAGAAGAAACAATTTTAAGAACCTATTGTTCACTTACCCTGCTGTCTCTGTACACATCAAAAACAACTGAAAAAGAGGAAAAAAAAAGTTAATTGTAAAAGATATATAATTTCACAGAAGATGTCTAAATCTGAATAGATACTTGTGTACACAGCACAATCTGCAAAGTCAATATGTCTAAAGAACTGCAAGCCAGAATTGGGTATGTTTCTAAGAGGGAGCTGAAACATTTCAAGTACTACTGTTAATGCACTGGGAAATCAGCTGATGGGTTTTTCCACTTAATGCTGGTTTCTTCTGTTGATTTTTCCTGTAATGAAGAATATTTGATAAACCCTTAGCCTAGAGAGCTTATCTTTGACATTACCCCTGTTTCGTTTACAGGGGAACAAAGACATTTCAGGGAAGGATCAAGACTCCATTGTTTTGGACATTGCACAAACATTTAATAAGAGAAAGTTCCTGCTCCACAGACATTAGGATTTCAGCTAGCAAGACAAACAAGATGTAGGAACAAAGGGGTTGGTGGCAGTGAAATGGCCATGTTTGATGTCACCCAGAGCAGACACAGCACACCTAATTAATATCAACAACTCCTTCAAACAACCCCGTTACTACTCAGTGACTGACTCAAAGCTGCCCTGCCTGGCTCCACTGTTGTTCCTCCCCTTGTCTTAATTAAACATGACTCTGTATATGCAGCTTTTCATCAGCTTCTGTTCTGTATGGTTAAACAAACCTTTGAGTTGTCTTTCTATTGAGCTAGGGAAATCAACAAGGAAGCATTCAGGCATGGCTGCATGCAAAAGCTGTACCAGTTTAGCAGAAAGAAGGGGAGAAAAAAAAATATTTAGAAAAGCCTCAGACAAATGCTGTATTGTTATTTCCTTCACTAATAAGGGAATATTTCAGCTAAGAGATTTTGCAATACACACGGACAAACTAAACTCAGGATATGACTGCAGAACACTTGAGTCTCAGGAAGCTGCCTGTCAGGAACAGAGATGTTGACCGATCACATCCATGCATGTAAAGCTTAATCTGACATTTCATGTGAAGCTGGCTGAACTAAGGGCAAACCGCAACTCCACAAAGCCAAAGCCAGGCACGTAGCTGGTTTTTACCACGCAGCCTAAAAATCCACACAGCTTTTGCACAAGCTCAGTTGCATCAATGTAAAAGTCACTCCGGGATTAAGTGCTCCATTCTCCCAGGAAGACAAGCCCTCAGTGGCTAAACCAGTCATCAATGCAAAGGGGAGAACAGGAACCCCAGGATTTCTTCTCCAGCTGTTCAACCGAACCTAGTGCCTGCACCACATCCTGTCCTTAGTCATATCCCAAAGATATTCCTTGCATCTGAGGGTTTCTATAGTGAGGCCTGTCAGCTTAGAGCAGGCCCATGCCAACCACTGAGGCTAATGGTATTTACTGGGATTCACAGCTGGAATTCAGACCAACTGCACACTGATGACTCGTTCAGGACACTCACAAACACTGAACAAGAAAAAAACCTGAACTGTTCCCTCTCCTTAGCGATCGCATCAGAGCAGGAGTGTCCTGTGCCAGTGAGACTGTAGTGAAACTTCACCAGAAACTGCTCAAAACAGAGGGAAAGCCAAAGCCCAGCTCTGCAGTGTCAACAGCTCCAGAGCACTGCTCTTAGTGGGCTCTTATCAAAGGTATTTAGAAAGCTCTAACATAATTTAGAAGTATTTATAAAGCATTCATCCATCTGTTATCCTACTGCTCTGACTCTGCAATGCTTCAGCTGCTCTGACTCAACTCTTCCATCTGGAGATGCTACCAGACCAACTGGAAAAAGCAGAGCAAATAGCATCAAAATCCCCAATGAAACAAGAAGTCAGGAAAAAAGCTGTAATACCTTTCCTTTTAAAAGCAAACAAACAAGCAAACCCAGATTTTTATTGTCAACAACGCATATGCTACCAGGCAGTAGATCTAGGGAGATGATGGGGGATAAATGAAATGTGGTAAAAAAAAAAACCACCCACAAAAACCCAGAAAACATTTTCTGCATGGGATTTCTCTGCAGATGGACCAGAACTTAGTGCCTAAGAATAAAAGGTTAACAAACCTTCATCCCAGAAGGTTGCCCTGAAACCTCCTTTTTCCTCAAGGCAACTCAGATGTCATCTTTTACGTAAGATGACATTTCAGACCTTTCACTTCACCAGACAGCCATTTCAGAGCCTAAATCTAGGCATCAACTTCCAAAAATAGTGCCCTGAATTCTTATCTATCAGTTGATTATGTACCAGCTAAAATTACATTGGAACACAGGAAAATTAAAAGGCAGTAATCAGAATGCCAGATCTATATGACTGATCTTACTTTAAAATGTAAAGCTATGGACTTATTACATTAGTGTACTGATTCCACCGGTCTTCTCCAAGCAGCAGTCCAGGAGAACTCTTCTGGACTGAAATAAAGAAGCTCTGCAGAGTCAAATTATTAAGAATTTTAATATAACAGAGATTGACACTTGAAGGTACCTTTTTTAGACAGAGAGGACAGATCTGTTTGACTGCTCTGGTGGCTCAGTAAAACAATTAATGTTAAAAACCCACCTACAGGTTGAATTTTCAAAGCTTCAGAGATGACAATAAAACTGCCAGAAAAATTCTTATGTTTATGGATTTTCCTAAGCTGAGGTTTGGTCCACGCCAGACCTGATTTAAATTTCTTCATCATGTTTTTCACCACTATTGATCACCCATCACAATGCAACATCATTCAATTCTCACCAAACCATGTTAGAAAACTATTTCAAATCAAATTTGCAAAGGACTTCACATTTAAAGAACAAGACAATTTACTTGGGCTGATTAGGTGTATCAAACACTGTGGCCTTTATTCAAAGGTTTCAGCACCTAACCTGGTGTGCATTGATATTCTAGGAGAAATAATTAAAACTTCTTGAAAAGAAACTTAAAAATCCTTTATTCAAGGAATACATCAATAATTTAGCAGCAAACATCTGACAACGTCTTTACAAACAAGTATTCTTCTTACTACTGAATGCCTTTTGTCAAGGATCTCCTACCTCGCTCTCCTGGTATAAAAATTATTTTCAAGTGTAAGGGGGAAAAGCCTTAAAAAAAAAAGTTATTATGCCTTCTGAAGGGATCTTTCACTCATTTGTTGTGGTTTTCTGAAGAGCTCCAGCCTATACCTTCAGGGGTTTTTGTTGCCAGTGTAATTCCAAACTTTTGCTGCTCCACCTGCTGTAGCCACGAAAGCTTTCAGACTCTCCCCAAGTTAAAGAGAACCAAGCCCTGTGAAAGCAGCAGCTATGAAGAGAGAGATGCATACCCTCAGATACCATCAAGATACTTACAGTCTTCATCCAAGAATTTATACTGTATGTGTTTCTTGAAAAACTCCTGTATGGATCTACAGATCTCCTCGTGTTGCTTAGAGATATGATCGTAGTACTGGGTGTAGTCCCTCTGTGATATACCTGTTAATAATTTCAGTTAATTATAATTATGAAGAGCTCTAGGCATGCAAAAAACCCAACCAGAAAAATACATTTATCAGACACAAGATGGGGTTTTCCCAAGTTTCTACCATTATCAGTGACTTACTGTTTAGCTTTATTCTGCTATGCTTCAAGTACTTCCATTAGGAATCTCTTCCTTGAACAGCTGTTCTACAGTTTGTGAACATCACTTTATATGTAAATGCTTTGACTATTTTAAAGTGAATTTCAGGAAGAACCTTTGCCTGTGTTTAAGTTTCCAGCTCCTGTCCTCTCCTTTCAGTTTTATTCCCTTTGGTTACTGTGGTCAAAAACCTTGTTCTGCACATCACACGTAGGGACCACAATGTGGAACCATGAAATGCCAGGGGTGGAGGCTAAGCTTGCACATTAGAAAAGATTGATAGATCCTTGGATACCACAGATTCTCATTTAACTGATTTTTTAAGTGTGGAATAACATGTGCCTGTTTGATAAGGCACTACAGGTGCCTTAAACCCCAAAATCAGTGAGATGGCATGCAGATCAGTACCTTAGTGCTCCCACTTGCTCCCTCAAGGGCTTTCTTGCCTATGTGACACCAGACAAACCATCCCTCCTACAAGTTCTTAATTGCACACATTTGTCTACAAGACAATGGTTTAAAATGACATCAACAGGATTATACACATGCATGCTCTGGAGTGACAAGAGTTCTCATACAGGATGTATCAACATAAAACACTGCAGTACCCTGCTTGACAAATGTCAAGTCCAAGACCTGCCCCATCACTGCAGAATGAGTAATTCAGGCTATTTACATACAAAAAGAGACAGAATTTCCCAAGGAAGATGTATCAGTGACCTCAGTTTGCTGTTTTAACCATATACAAAACAGAGTTTTACTGTGAGACAATGCTGACTATCTCCAAAGATGTGCTCCTTTTTAGAAAGCTGATATAAAAACTTTATGATGTCAGTGGAACTTTGAATTTTTAATACCACTGCAAAGCTCAACTTGAGCCTAAAAAACAAACCAAGAGATGATGGCATCTCAGGGGATGCAGATGTGTAACAGGAAAATCATTCACTATACTGCAAGTATCACTCCTTAGTTTGACTGACAGGCTTATTAATTTTAAGAGCATGGGAACTGGGAACATATTGTGAAAAATCTTGGAACTACCTTCAGAAATGCAGCTGAACTGCTAGCTAAAAAAAAAAATCCCATATTGGCAGTTCTACCAGGTTTCAAAACCTAGTCATGAAATGCACAGAGTGCCTAATTATCCAGTGTACAAATGCTTTGAGGTATTTGAAAGTAAATATTACTATATATACATATATATATGTTCTATATTAAATCTACATTCAAATGTTTTAGAGGTTATTACAGCAATGTGTCTCTCTGGCAGGTGTGGTGTTCCAGCATCACAGAACAGGACAGGATTCAGGTCTTCTCCCTTCAAAAAGCTCTGTAGAACCCATTAAGCAATACTGACTTAACGGGAAATCTCTGCTGGTAGGAACATAAACTCTGTTACAGAGAGCTGTAACACACTTGCAACTGGCATAAATGGAGAGAAAATTGGAAAATGACCATAGGAACACCACAAGGAACAGCCAAATAAAAGGGCTTAGGAGAATGGTGTGTGTTGACAGCACCTGGATTTGCACAGCTCAAAATATCTGTGTGCAACTCCATAGGAAACCCAGATCAGGAAACAAGGAACAGGGAGTGTGTTCCTAAAGGTCCACAGACTGGATGGAGCAACAAATTGCTGACAGCTCCCAACAGATACAAAAAGGCACAGCCAAAACAAGCCCACAGTCAGCATGCTGAGAAGACAGGAGAAACAATGAGAACTACACAGCCAATATCCCTGGCCTTCCATATCATCGCAACAGAACACTTGTAGGTAGGGAGCTTGGTGCTTGTGAATACCTAGGCATGAGAGAGGCAAAGTGAGCAAACCTGGTTTTATCCTAAAGCAAAAAAAAATCACCTTCCTTCTTGTAAAGCCTGGATTTGCTCTATCATTGCTATAACATTTCCTTGTTAGAAGAGTTCAGGCAGAATGATTCAACCTTGTTAAGAACAAATGTGCACTAATCCTGTGCTATTTGAGTTTCTGTTCATCTCTAAAGATTTCATGGTAAACCACACCAAAACCAAACTCCAGAGCTGTACTTAGCCTGAAATTAAACCCCTCAATTCAAGCACCTATATGGGCACTAGGTATCTCATTTCTTGCCACAGTCAGCAGGGAATAGTCAACACAACCAGAGGAGTAAAACTGAGCTAAATTTACCGTAAATTACCCTAAATTTATCCTACTCAGCTGCCTACAACACATGCTCTAGCACAATCTTGCCTGTTCTCCAGCTGCCAGAGGCCACTCAATGCACCCACCAGCTCTGTGCATGCTGTGGATGGATACCCCAGCTCTTCAGCGCCACTTGAAACGTTTTACATTTAGGATTCTGCAACGGAGTAACAACAACAGGTTCTAACTAAGCTACACTGAATTTATTATGAACTCAAGACACCTCTCAGACCTGTGGAGATGTTCTGTCCTCCGCAACTTTCAGCATGTAATATCCACATGTATTTGGGGTCATGTATTTGCAGCACAACCCACAACTGCCTCTGTATTCATTCTGCAAGTTGGAGATGATGTAATTTGCTCCTGAATCACTCACAAAACTGCCTTTGGGTGAAGTTTCTGAATTAACAATGAGATTAAGAACATTCCCACTGTAATGGTGAGCATGCTGTGCTATCAGGCTTTCGACTACAGTGGAAAGTGAGATGTGGCAAACCACATTTTAAATTAGCAAAAGAATAAACCATTAATTTGAGAAATGAGGTGTGAAAAGAAAGAACTCTCTTTAGACTTATCTCTCATTCAAGGAACCAGAGAAACTCCCCAAAATTTCATCCAGTAATTTTGTTTTTAAGAAATCCCTTACCTAAAAGCTTGTTTTCCTTAACAAAGCATCTGAATTCTGCACCAGGGATTAGTTCGCACCATTTGCGAAGAACAAGCTGTGGAGGAAAAACAAATCACAAAGTATTGTTTCAGAAAAGTAACAGGATCCTTTTGTCAACAGGTCTGCCTTTCAGAGCTACAGTTTTGCTGTAATGGTAAGACGACCACTGATACTAGAAAACAAAACAATCTTAAACTGCAGTTCGCATAATCATCTTTGCAAATATTTCAAAGCAATTAGATTTAACAGAGAATCACAGAATGCTTTCAGTTGGATGGCATCTCTAAAGATCATATAGTCTAAACTAGCTTAAAGCAGAAAGGTTCAGATTGGACGTAAGAAACCATGACTGTCAAGCACTGGAAGAGCTCCCTTACAGAGATTGTGCAGCCTCCACCCACTGAGGTTTTTACACCAGATTTTATAAAACGCCATGCAAGGCAGTATGACCTCATTCCTTACCCAGCTTTGAGCATGAGGATGGGCTAGACACCTCCCAAGGCTCCTTCCCACCTTAATTATCTTATGCTCTTCCACTTTGTACAGTATTTATAACTGTGAAATCATTTATGAAACAACTTCAAAGCTACATTAATGATAAAGCATGGAAAATAAAAACCCTGTTGTACAACACAACAAATCTGTCATGGAATTGGCAGGAAGTTGCTCCCTAGTCAAAGGAGCTGATGAGCAGAATTCAATTTATCCAAATCAACATCTATTCTGGTACACACCCAAGCAGAATTCTGTGACGCCTTTGAAGGCGCAAACCAGTTAAAATAAGGACAGCGGATAGAAATAGAAAGCAAACTATTATAGTCAATAGGACAGACTGCCTGGGAATTAAAGCATCTCTCTGGCACTTTCTCAAGTTTCTACATTTCCTAAGCTGAAATATTCAGAAGGACCCATGTTTTTGAAGGCCTCAGTTACTGCTACTGGATGCTGGAAATTCCCAACACCTTTAAACTGCAGCAGAAAGCTTCAGTAACCAGAGACGACATTCCTAACTACAGTGTAAACATGAACTTCTTTGTTCCAACTTTTAGATGTCCTGTATCTTTAAAGCATACTTGATAGTGCTTTAAAATAAAACAAGGTTCATTCACTTTTCAAAAGCCCTTTAAAAAAAACCCACAGCATGATGACAAATGTTGTATTTACACATAAACTATTATTAGAGAGATGACTAGATGTTACCATAAGAGCAGCAGCTCCACAGTAACAGTTTAAAGCATCTCTAGCTGAACATTTTGATCTGGTAACAAACATAGGAAACAAGATGTGACAGACCACTTCAGTTCAGGATGTCCCCAGCCACTGCAGCAAGCGTCACCCTTGGTAACCTCACTGTGATGTTCACAAGCAGCTCACCATCAACAATATACGACTTTGAGCTACTGAACTTGTCCTTCCTGTCAAAACCTGACAGACAGGAGAGGACATTGCAAGGAAGCTTCTCGAGTCTGCACTTTAGCTCACCTGATCTGCAATGAAATGAACTTCTCATGACCTACAGTGCTGAACCAGACTTCCCTTCATATTCAAAGCAACATGAATAAAATAAACATAACACATTTTATGGACACAAACCCAAGCACAAATGTCACCTAGCCTGTGAGCAATTCTTTTAAATTACTTAGAAATCAAGCAACGAGTCCTACCTCATAGTTCAAGGAAGGATCAGGGGAATCATCAGTACAGTGAATAAATCTGGAAAAGTAAGGCACAGGCTTCAAAATCTGCTTTACATGTAAGATTTTACCCATAGTGAGAAAAATAACATCAAATGGTGAAACATAAAAATTATTGTTAAATTATTTCCAATATGCAGAAAACAATACATATGCAATACATTAACAACAACCTTCCTTTTAACAATTATCGGGGGGGAAAAAAAATCACCTGTTTTCTTCTAGTGCAACTTGGAAGCACTTAAATCTGAACAGAGATGTGTCCAAAATGTGAGTATTCTTCACTGTTGATTTATTTCTGTTTGAATCAACAGTGCTGCTCCTTTCCCCTTGTATTGTTATGTTGGCATAACTGAATTCTCAAAAAATCCAACAAACTTGAGCAATCTAATCCAGTTTCACTGCAGCGTGGTTTTTTTCCAAGTACTTTTAGTGTTTAACTTCCCAAACCACACAACAGAGACACATCATCATGCCTTACAGCAGTCCATTTCCATGAATAAAGGATGCAAAACAGCACTGCTGCGTAGCACTTCTGATTCCAAAGCATGGTATCTGTCTAAATTAAGAGCCTTAAGAAATACTCCTACAAATCTCTTGAGAGTAGGAATAAACAAAACTACTTCCATAACTGCAAGCAGATGTCAAGGTTTTGTCCCTTGTGAGTAGCTGACTCCGTGAGTCTCCTTTCAGGAACTAGCAAGAATGGAGGCAGTTATAAGCCAAGGCAACTTCCATGTACCTTTTTGTCATTTTACAGTCAACCTTGCAATAGATTCTGTAACTATCAGAAGGAATTCACAAAAGAACATGTGTTTTCCTTTCAATTCTACTCCCTGACCTTATTGGCAACAAGCTACTCGGAAGCACAGAACTGTGTTAAGGGTTACTGCTGAGCAATAGTCCTAAATGCAATATTTATAGTATCTCCTTTTGGCAGTGAACTTCATTCAGCAACCCAGAAGTCTCACATAAACATTGCATTTGTAAGACATGGCTGCCCAGCCTTCGGTTTGAAGTGAGGAGCTATCGTAAGAGTTCATTCTGTATGCTGCCAGCAGAAATAAATTTCACACATTTTAGTTTAGACTTTAATATCCACAACACACAGAAAAGTAGGGCAATACAGGCAGGCTTTCCAAAAGCACAGTGATCAAACACATCATATTTATATCTATAAGCCCGTGTAAACAGATAACATCCTTCAACTACAGTTTGGATTCCCCGCAATTTAAGATCTGTCAAGGCAACAGAAACAAACCCATGAGAGCTCACAGTTTTGCTAGACTCAAAATTCCTCCTTACTAGAGTATACGCCTATCATGCTGAAGAAAATATCCCCCCCCCACACAAAGCCAATAATAAACTCTATCTATAAAGGCAGCTGAAGTCCAGCACATGGAGTTTTACAGTCCCTGCACACCAGGACCTGTATTACCTCTCACAGATTCCGTATCTGAGATTGGGGTACCTGCAATCTGCTTCATTTCAATAATACACAGTCTTTTCCAGCAGTCAAAAAACCCCAGCCTTATAATCCAAATTATTCCCTAACTCAACCCTGAAATATTTTGGGTAAGAGCTATGTGGGGAAGGATAGTTACTCTTTCCTTTTAAGTCAGAAAATGAAATCAGGTGCCATCTCAATCCCCACAGACTGTGCAGATATTGCTGCCATATCAAGCAAAAAGGCAAAATGACAAATACAGGCAAAAATACTGCAAGTCACAGTAAGGGTATTTTTCTTGAGGCTTAATGCCAGAGGACTGAGACAAATGAGAAAAAAATAGGAGAACACAGTGGAAGACAAAATAAACTCATGTGTCTGTGATCTAATTTTCCTTCTAAATATTATGAGTTTTCATCAGCAAAAGATGACCTCTATTGGGGGTAAATTTTGGGCAACTTGAGGCTGCAATTTTATATTTTTTGCCAGCTTATTGTAGCATTTATTTTTGAGGCCCATGTGAACTCATGTATTACAGACGGCCTTTTGATCATTAGAGGCACAACCCTAAGTGGGGTGTCTTCAACCCACATCCTATTCAGGTTTGGACATACTTGAAAGAACAATCAGAAAGATTTCAGGAAGCCCAAACTGAGACATACCTAAGCTGTATTTTCTGAAGCCTCTGAAAACTGTAAATTTGAATGCTATGGGTGAAGGGATCAAACTCTTTTGCTGTGTTGTGGCCAACAGCTTTTTTACAGAGTTATACACAGACATCAAGACCAGAAGGACCAAGATCTCTTTGTACGTCGCAGCTCTGTGTCAAACTCCAAATGCAAATACTTGACCACAGGACATGCTACACAAACTGGCAGGTCAGGTTTCAACACTAAGAAAAGCAATTTAAGAAAGTTTGCAATTTTCTCCAGTACCTACCCTAATAAGAAAGCCATGAACTCATCTGCAAATCACTGATGTAATTAGAACTATTATGAATATGATGAGAATTGTAAAATTTATTCTGTACCTGATACTTCCCTGCTATTATCTCAGTTTATTTTAAAACCTTATTTAAAAAAATATAAGGAGAAGCTTTTAACAGCCTTTGAACTGTATCTTTATTCTTTAAATATTGAACCTTGCTGGAACTTTGAGGACTAAAAGAAATAGGAAATTCATGCACCGCTCAAAAGAGAATCTTGTACTACACTCTAAATTGCTAGGAAAAATGGGGCGAGAGTAAAACCCCACAGAAAAAAAATCATCATCAAAGGTCTCATTTTCTACATCCTCTCATATGGAACTGCCTACCTTGAAACAGCTTATATTAAAGCCTAAACTAACAGCTCCTGTTCCTGCAAAAAGGTACTGGAGTGCCAAGGCACATCCTTCATGATCCAACACTGCCTCCTATGTTCTTTTAGGAGAACACAGGAGAACTCCTCCACATCTCAGAAAAACTTTGAAATTTCCCTACAGTTTGGAATTCAATATTAAAAGCACTAAGTCTAGCATCAGAAATGTTGTCAGAATGCAGGGGTATTATCACACCATTAGAAGTACTGCCAATATTCCTATCAGTCTAAAGGTGAGTAATCAATCATGTTTTAACAAAACATAGTCCACTCATTCTAACAGTATGAAGAAAACTATGTTCTATACCAAAACATCCATCAGGGCTACACAGAGCTTTTTGTTCAAAAGGGGAGTTTTAATCACTTAATAGAAATCCCAGTGAGAAAGGGATTTTTTCATCACATATACCCAACACTAAATTTTTGAAAGCCTACATTAATGCCTGAAAAATTAAGATCACACCGCCCACAAGATTTTTTGTGAACTCAGCTAAGTAAAATAACAATGCTGACTTTGAAGCAGAAACAACATCAACTGCATTAATGAATACATCACTCTGAAGTCTTTGCTAATTTATATAAAATTAACAAGCAGGAAAGTTAATTCATTAGCCTGAACTTTTCAACCAAGGTGTCAGCATCACAACAGAATCCAAACTTTGAAAACAGTCAAAGCAATTTAATCATGCTCAGTATATGTGCACTGAGTCCACATTTTTTAATAGTTTGTACTGAAGCATTAGATGGTTGAAGTTTTCCTGGAACTTGAGACAGTTGAGAATTACAACAAGGGCATTCCCTGACCTGAACAATGTTTAGAGGAAGATAGGAAATGGGAGAGGAAGAAAAAGGCAAAGAAAGTGGTTTGCTTTAAGTCCTGCAACACTGGCTTAAGATTTTAGATTGAAACACATTAATTAGATAAATTGCCATTGCAGCATGTTTGCCATATTATGAACAATGAAGTGGATATTTACGTTCATACAATTGAACAGGAAACAAACCAACAACAGCTGAAAAAGGGGAATTCAGCATTTCAGCTGTTACTTATGCAGGGCAAGAAACTTTTAGACCATACTGAGTATTATTGACAAAGTAGAAATATAGTGCATTTATCCTCCATCCAAGTAGTCCTTCCAAGGGATTTGGATGCATTACGTATGTAATTTTCATTTGTTCAGCACTTCAGGTTCTTATGCCAGCTATATTTTTAATTTCTGCCTGCTAAGGACTAGTGAACTGGCAGCTGATCAATAGTGTAATTAAGGACGACCACTGTTCCGATTTAGCAATAATCATTGCCCTGCTTGGGGACATTTTGTACAAATAACTTTGTAATTTAGAAATACCAAGCAGAGACTGGACAATGATATATGCTTTAATCAAGTATGACATATTCATAAATTACAACATACAGAGAGACCAAGGTGATTTCCCACAATCATGTCATAAGCTTTACTTATTTACCACCTTAGCTGAGCTGTGCTATCTGGTGGTTTTATCACACTGGGAAAGGAACCTAAATGGATTGGACCAGTGGAGTTGGAGGTGTTGCCTTTCTGCAGGAGGTTATTCTCCCACAGCAGGATCAGCAGAAAGGAGTGTGCCTGCTCAGCCACTACTGTTCTTGTGTGAACTTAAGCTGAAATCACTGATGGTTCAAGGCAACAGCCATGCTGTGAAACCTCACACCACAGCAACTAAAATGTCTTCACTGCCGCTCCCACCAAGCCAGTGCTGACTGCAGGGGCGAAGTGAAGAGCTGAGGCACTGATCCAAGATTCAACAGGACAGAAAACGCACTGATTTCAGTATCAGTGAAGGGTGGTTGAACCAATTCATTCTACCATACAAAGAGTTGGCACATCTAAATCAAGTGGCACTTGCTAAACAGTCGCTTGTCTCCCACACCCACTAAAAAACAGTTAACCAAACAAGGAGCTCTGGGTACTTTTTGCTGGACATCTTTATACATGAGGACAGTAAATAGAAAACCCGTATTACTTAACATCCACAAGAGGATAATGCAAAGTGTGCAGTTCTTTTCAGACCTACAAGAATCAGTCCTGAAAGCCACTGCAACAAAGGAGACATTAAATTTTACTGCTTAACCCTCTGAGCAAGCCATCCTCCAGATAGCCTACCCCTCATTAGGGGAAACCATGAAAAGCACCTCCTTGCAAAGGCACCAAAGGCTTCTGAGAATTCACTCACCTCTGACATGTAAACTATAGATTTCTCACCTCCCCCAACCCTTTCATTCTCTGTGACCCCAGAATCATGAATTCTCAATGCTCACAATTGTTTCCCAAGCCCAACATACTTTCCAAACTATCTTCTCACTCCAGTATCTTCTCCCCTCCTCCTCAGCCTCTTCCCCAGCATCTCATGACATTGCAAATTAGGCATGATGGAAAACCCAGCATCAGAATTGGACTGACAGCCTTGCTGTCAACAGCCTTTTTTTTTTTCATGTACCAAAAACTGGGGAAAGAGAGTCTCATTAGAGTTGCAGGAATAAAAAAGCAGGCAGTTGCACAGCATTAATGCAACTGGTTTCACACTTTAAACAAGATAATTTTTATCAAGTCATAAGCCACCTGACATGAGACTTTTATGCTTGGTAACCTGTAAGGCACCTAGAACAAGGGCTCTGTATTTGACTGAGTCTCCTAAATAATTCAGTAATGTAAATAAGCATTGAATAATTACTGGAAAACAATCTCTCAAATACCAAGCCATGGATTGTCCCTTTTCTTTAAAATTCTGCTTGTCTGGGGAAAGAAAAGTAACCATAGTAACAGAAATATCAACTCCAGTAATTTCATTTTCTTTCAGAAAAATGCTGTATTTTAGAAATGACTGACATAAATCAATGAGATGCAGGTACTACAGGAGGAAATTGTTCCTATACAATTAACTACTCCCCTCATGTGAGCAGATAAAAATAAACCCCAAGCACATAATATTTTTAATTTTATCTGTAATTGCTATCCTTAGTCACCTGGAATGTGTTTGTTCCAAGAGCTACAAGAACTTGGGTTCAGAACGAGCTCTAGAAATACGTTGCCAGAAGTCTCAGGCATCTTCCAGGCAGCCACACAAACCTCAACAACTTTAAAATACAAAACGGACATGGTAAAGTCACACCGTATTACCATAAGAAGTGGCACCAATAAGGACAGTAGCAACAAGTAAACACCAAGAAGGCTGGGAAGGCAAAAAATCCCAAGAATACAACATGACTTGCTCTGGAAAGCGACTCAAAAAACCTGGTCTTAGTCCGCAGTGTCATAGCACACTGGTTGCATGTGCTACTTTAATGTCTTTCTGGTTTGCTTCTGGTTTTTTCTGGCTGTGTATAACTAAGATTGTCTGCTGGAAATCTACTTACGGCTGAGTGAGGTCACGAGTTATGAAGTCTGAACTCTTGAAGAGGAGGAAGATGTCACTGAGAGCTTTACATTTCAGAGAGCTGTTCATTGCTATCCAGTAGGCATCCTAAAGAAACAGGATTATCCACAAATATACCTTTACTAGCAGGAAGGAATGCAGGCTGCAGGTCTGTCTAAATATTATGCAACATTTGAAATACACGCAGAAAATTTTTTTTTTATTTCGAGAAAAACTTCATTAGTGGTTAAAAGAGACACAAGAGTTACTGTTTTCCTTATGAATACTCTGATGAAAGCAGTGCAAATCCATTTGCAAACTAAGTTTTTGCCTTACTGCTTCCAGGAACTTTCTTGGAATGCTTGATTGAACACAGTGTCTCTTGAGAACACAAAACAACAATATTTGGGTGCATCTATCTTTACGGTACAGTTAAGAGTACCTAAAAATAACTAGAGGTAAGTTTAGAGCTTTTCATCCTTATCCCAGGCAAAGTTTTCAACTAGTATCCTGAACAAGAAGAGCCTGGCAATCACACAACCATCTGTGACCAGGATATAGGGTTTTAGGTAAGAAAGTCAGTGCTGCCTCGCATCAGCCTCCCCAAACATGTACCATCACCATCTAGTGATAGACAAGGTATTGGTGAACTGGTTAATTAAAGAATCTACCACTTCACTGATATCTTGTCTATAACTTCTTCCTTCAATAGAACCACTAGTCTCTTTCTCCTTAGAAAAAATGAACACAAACCATTGTGTATGACAACATCTGTTACAAGTTTTGGGAGTGAACATTCTTACCCTTGGAGCACTCCAGTTGAGTTTAGGAAAAACACTGCCACCCAAGGAACTTATTGCTTCCTGAACTTTAGCTGTGAACTCGGGAAATTCTGGTGCCTGAACAAAGAACAACAGCAAAAATATCAGTTTCAATACATTTAATAGTGAAGTGTAGCCATCTTCTAAAGACTATTAAAGATCTATACTGCAGAAGAAATATGTCCTAAACCAGTATGAACCCCAGAAACAGAGCGTATAATAAAATCACTTAAATAAATCATTTAATCAAATCTGTCATTCTTTCAATCAGAGAAAACTGAAAATTCTTCCAGTTCTCACTCTCGCTACTAGCAAGTACCACGAACTTCAGGAGAAAACCCAAAACTTCATAACATTCATCATGAAATCTGCAACAGCTGGCAAAAATACAAGTCAAATAACCAAACCTTAAATCCTTACCTGTTGGTTTATATCCTATGGTAGATTATTGTATACAAATAAGATCCAGTAATATAAAGAGTGATTTTAGAATTAAGCATCTCATAGGCAATTTGAGTGACAACTCCTCATTTAAGCTGTAGCTTTATAAAATGTTAGTAATACTTTAATCATTCAGCTCTTGAATTAGATCTTAAAGTAGCTGCTTAACAATATATTGACTCAAAATAAAGGACACACTACAAAGGTTGGACTAGAAAACCTTGCCTTGCAAAGAACATTGAAAATGTAAGACCAAGGTAAAAAAACCCCAACTCTTCAGGTTGCTCCAAACTCTACCCTGAATGTGGTGCTATAGAAAAAAAACAGGTTGCTGACCTTTAAAATAATATGAAAGGATTTCAAGCATATGTCAAAGATTTTTCATGTAACAGGATTTATAGCAAGAAGTATATAAGAACCCTATTTCTGCCTATTTTTAAACTCAATTCAAAGGTAACTTCAAGGCTAAAGCTAATTGATGCCTCTTAAACAACAAAATCCTCACAGCAATACAAGTGAATAAAAAACCTCATACATTCTGGCATCTCCTCACTGCAGCTTCCTCAAATGCAAACACTTAAAAAAACCTTCTCACATTTTAGTGCAGTGACCTAGACTGAACTTCAAACATCCTGAACCTTCCCTTCATACATTACCTAGTCTCCACGGGAAACTACATTTGGAAAACTGAAAAAAACACTTCTCTTATTTTATTTTTAGACTTTCAGTCAATTCCTTCAAGAAGTAAAACTCTTCATCCACTGCATTCTGATCCAAGCTCCTCTTGTTTTGACAGGAATCAGGAGTCCTACTATATATGTAATACCAGCACATACTAAGCCTCCTTGGGAAAATGTTACCAATGTGTCATTTGATTAACACAAGGGATAAATATACACACAAGAGGAAAGTTCTACAACTGCATAAACAAGCTAAACTCTGTAATTTCCTGAATTTTGAATGCTTGACTTTGTAACCATCAATATTAATGGCAGTTATTTTAAAAACAGAATTTTCTGCCCCTCTACTTCCCTCATGAGGAAGCTGTAGACTTACCTAGATACAGTAGACTCATTTGACCTGTGCTCTTCTGACAGGTTAAATACCTCTTAATTATGTATTTCCTTATTGTGTTCTATACTATAACAGAACCTGATTCAAAACTCTGGTATAACTATTCAGCATCATTACCATGAGCTTTGCAAACGATAAGATGGATCCTAAAATCCTTGTTTTAAATTATTTACAATTTATGGAATCTCGTTTATCAAAGGTTAAGTATTTGAACTGAAGATTAATCAGTGTGCACAAATTTGAAATGTATTAAACTCTAGGCTATAAATTCTGTGCTAGCAGAAGCACACTCAAAGCAGGGTTGTGATTGTATGGCACCTAATCCAACATGAGCAATTCCACACCGTGATGAACATTAGGGAGTGTCTTGGGGTGACTTTATGCTGTTGTATCCCCTATCACCACTCTATGCCCAGACATGATTCCTGTGCCTTTCTGTGCCTTTAAACTGAGCCCAAGAGAGGAGAGAAAAAGAAAAAAAAGGTCAGATGAACTTTTCAAAGCAATCTGTGCTTCAAGGTCACTACTCCTCTGCGTTCTTCTGCTGTGGGGAGAAGAGCAGAGGAAACACCCTTTCTGCTCCTCTCAGCTTTTAGGCTGTTTCTCCGGAGACAGACTGAGAGTTAAGATTCTTTCTGGGACTTCGGCTTTTCCCTTCTTCTCTTCTGGACTGTTTCAACATCGGAACACCAGAACTCACTGGGAAAATTTCCACCTTAGGCCTGGAGGGGGCCAAGGCTGACCCAGCTCTGAGGAGGAGGAGAGAGACCACACCCACAGAAGGACTTTCAGGGAAATACTGACGAGTATTTTAACTCTGTCAGTGACAGGGCAACAGCAAATTTCAAAAAAAGATGCAAAAAACATCAAGAAAGCCTGGTTTGCATCCATTATGACCCTCATTCCATGCCAGGCACAGTGCAAGGAGACCATACAGTCAGGAAAAGAAAAAAAATTATTGAAAGAGATGTACTTAGGAAGAAATAATGGCACATTAAGAGAAGAGCTGTGAAGATTGAGCTGCAGGGGCTTATTTTCTTCTGCATCCAGTCTGATTAAATAATTTGGAGATACTCGAAGTGGTGAAAATGAAAGACAGCTATATTTAGAGCTGTACTTCAGTTCATTTCCTATAGTCTAGCAAGTGTGTGATTGTTGGGGATGGAGAAAAGTGTTTTATTTTTAGTTAAATAAAATTAAGCCAGCAAAACTTTTTTGAAGTTACAGACATCTACACTGCCATCCATCCAAAAGTGTCTGAAAAATGTTAAATACAGCAAGAGATATTTCTGACCAGCAGCAAGTTTGTATCACACAGCTGAAGAAAGGAAACTGCTGCCCACACTGGGCTTTTACAGGACCTTACCTTAAGTGTTGTAGTGTTTTCATCATCCGACCACTGTTAAAAATAAGAACAAATCAAAGGTTACCAGTTTCCTGGGACATCCTTTATAATTTATCAGAACATCAGAATTCATACAACCTCCTACAACATGTAGATCAAATCATTGCCCCAGACAGCGTAACATCACCATCCTGCAATTATTTTGGCTGTAAAGTAAGACAGGAAAAATACGGTATATTCAGCAGACGTACTACTCCAAAGCACTGATAAAAAGATACCTGTACATTTCAACTGTGATTTATATCAGGAAGACGGACATTTCAGAACTCAGTCTTCCCTATCTAGAGCTTGTCTCCAGCTCCAGCACTTCCATCCTTAGACACACGATCCATTAGTTTCACTTTTATTTCTTTTTCTTCTCCTTGTTGTACCTTCTGTCACCTTGTACTTAAAGTGGTTTTCTTCTAGATTGGCCTTCTGAGTTAATACGGCCTCAGAAACTTTCACTGTTTCTTGAAGTAACTACTCCAAATGTGCTTCTACATTTTCAAGGCATGAAACAGCATCACATTCAATTTCAACATTTCCTACTCATTATTATAAATGCAATTATCAAGAAATAAAAATTAAAAAGTCTTCTGTGAAACATCACAGAAATATTTTAAACTTTCCCTGATGTCACAGTATAAATAATCATGTTTCCACATTTTTCATTGCAACTACCACATGGTAATTATTTCTGTGAAGGACTCTCCACATCTATAAACAATGCAGAAAAGGTTATACATTCATATTTTTCTAAAGAGACTTGACACTAATTTGCATTTTACACTGACCTGTATCTCCTCTGCATCATCACTCCCCTCCTGAGCGTGACTTGGCGGATCTTCTCTGAAACAAAAAATTAACAGGAAAAAAACCATTAAGCACTGGAGTTTGACTTGACCATATCCGTGATATTTCCACAGCATTTCCAGCTGTTGATTTCAAAATGTTTTCATAAGAAGATTAAACTTCAAAACCCTGGCAGATAAAAATCAGAGCAAGCCAGTATGGAAAACTGAAGACCAAACACCCTGGCATTAAGCCTAGGTCCTACCCTGAACACTGCTTCTTTCAAATTAGCAGATCAGTTTTTGCTCTAAAACACCATAATTGAAGCTTTTCAACACCCTATTAATGATTCTTTTCCAACTTTAATGTACTCTGACACAAACCCAAATCAAACTTTTTTTTTTTTAACAAGTTCAATTTAAATTATGCTGTGCCTCCATACTCCCTTTCCAAGTAAAATTTCATAAACCTTGAGTTTCAAACAGTGACCTGTGAATTTCTGGCTCTGAAAAGAAAACGTCCTCACACTCAGCACACAGACAAAAGAAGATCCTAAGGAAAGTGGACAGTGTAGCAAACAGGGCAAGGTCAAATGCACATCCCTGCCAAAAGTCAACTCTTACACAAGCTGACTCTCTGCAGTCCCTCAATGCGTTTCCATAGGGATTAAACCATCAATCCAGTTTTTGAGATCTAGAGGTCAGATAAGGGTGCACTGAAGGTTGGAAGCAATCTTGGCCTTGACTGCAAGGAGATCACATTCACTTCCAGCTAAGAAAGCTCAACTCAGAAAAAAATATTTCTAAAAGGGATTTTAACTGCAAACATCTTAAAAATGTAATTTAAGTCAATTATATAGCTGTCCATTACTCCATGGAAGACAGAAAAATTGTAGAACACAGCTGTTAAGTCAAACCCCCAAATTCAGCACTTCTGAAGCTCTTATTATTAAAATAAACAGCTGCTGCTAAATAAATTGCACAATTCTGAAGAAGCAGGTGACAGTACTACTTCTGACCCAAAATGGTTTAAAAAACAATTCTAATTTTCTGGATATCCTTTAATAAGAAAAAGAATTTAGAAATTAAAAATTAAATTAAAAATTAAACCCTTTCATCTTCACAAGGCATTTAAACAGCTTCAATTTTTATATAAATTGATATCCCACAAATCAGACAAAGCTCCCTTTCACTCACAGCCTCACTGGTTGCTCTGCAAGGGGCAAACTACCAGTCAGGGAATAATGGAGTGCGGACTGATTTCTGAGTTTGATCATTAACAAGATGCATGCAGCAACCATTTCACAAGGAGACCACACATTGAGATCCCAAGTAGAACACAAAGAGCAAGGCCTGGGTTCTTACCAACTGCTCCTGCTATCTATCCACCTCATTCTTCTCCATCCAAAATCCTGGCATGGGTGTACATACAGAAAATTCAGCTTTGTCATATGCATGGATTACACGTATGCAAATAATTATATAAAATGTTAACAATTATTGAATTTGTATATAGCTTATTTTATTGAGAATTAAACTCAGGTAATGCCACTTCACGCCAGGACTGACATGGGACAGGTCAAGCCTGTGAACTGGACCTAACCAGATCCAAGGAAACAAACACAAACCAGCAGCTGAGCATTCCAGAGCTTGGTACACTCCACAAGGAAAGGCATAGAAAAAATGAAAGGCCTATGTCCACTTGGTCTAGAATGAATTGTAGTTCATGGATCTTAGGATCTGCTTCAGGCAGCAGCAAATTAAGCTGTACTAACAACAGTCAGCCTATTCACATGCTCACACAGTATGAGGTTTACTGCAGTCACACTGGTCAAACTTAAAAACTCATTATGCACAATACAATCTGTGTATACAAAATGGTGCTGTGACTATAAAACGGCATTAATACTTGGAGGCTGGGGACAAAACACACTTTACCTTCCAGAAACCACCAGTGTTCCATCATCCAGCAAATACTCTTTCACATTCTCTGGCAGGGGAAGTATAACACTGGAAGAAATGTGAAAATCTCTTTAATACCTTATTATTACTTGTTATAATAAAAACTTAGTTGAATAAAAGAATTTGGTTCTTTCATAGCTCATACCTCATACCATGTTTTATCCTCTAACATTAGGGAAGAAAATTCTCTTTCTGCCATCTCACCCCTCACCCAAAAAAGGAATGCCCATTTTCCCTCCAAGGCAGTATAGGACACAAATTTTAGATGAAATACACAAAAATGCCCCACTCCTTCAAAGCTCTAAGAAATTCCAAGCAAAATTGTGGGCAGCCTGTGAGAAGGAGACAACATGTTGCTCAAACAAAAGGTTTCCCTTCTGAAATCCAAACCAAAATTTGCCTATACCACCCTAATGTTCCAAAAATGCAGGACTACCACTAAACGTTGCAAAAATAAGCCTATGTTAAACACTGAAAAACATAAAAGATCAAATGGTTTGATTACTGAAAGCATGATGTCAGCACTTTTTGATCCAACAGGGCAACTGCCTTGACTTTCCTGAGTTACTGGTAGTTCTTGTAACTATCTTGTGACCTGCAGCAGCACTTTAGAACCCCCAGAATTTCCTATGGCTTCCAGAAATACACAGAAACACCAAGTCAGACACTTGGTTTGGATCTATTCAGTCAGGTTTTTTTAAGTAAGCAAGTAGGAACAGCAGTGTGGATAGCAGGATGTGGATAGTAGGAACAGTGTGGGTATCTTCTAATGCTCAGCATGGAGTCACACCAGGAGAGCAGGGAGCACAGGGGTACCTAGCCTGCCCCAGGGCTTTCCAAAACACCCCCTCAGGGTGCAGAAGCAAGACGTCAGCTCCTGGGACTGCAGCTGATGGCTCAATCAATCCTTCCTCACCTCCACCCCAGCTCTGCCCCACACAGGTCCCCTCTATCTTACCCAATCCTGCCCCACCACAAGCTCATTTCCAACCCAACCCAGCCCAGCCCCACAGAATCACAGAATGCGTCAGGTTGGAAGGGACCACAGTGGCTCATCTGATCCAACCTTCCTGCTCACGCAGGGCCATCCCAGGGCACATGGCACAGGGTTGTGTCCAGACAGTTCTGGAATATCTCCACTGAGGGAGACTCCACACCCTCTCTAGACAATCTGTTCCAGTGCTTGGTCACTGCCCAGGACAGAAGTTCTTTCTCATGTTCAGGTGGAAGTTCCTGTGCATCAGTGTCTTCCCTTTGCCTTCTATTGCTGGGTGCCACCAAGCAGAGCCTGGTCCATCCTTTGGCACCTCCTCTTTAGATATTTATATGCATTAATGAAGTTCCCTCTCGGTCATCTCTTTTTCCTTCTAGTACCTGAAGGGCACTTACAGGAAAGATGGAGCAAGATTATTTACAAGGGCTTGTAGTGACAGCACACGGGGGAATGGGTTCAAACTGAGAGAGAGTCGCTTTAGATAGATATCAGGAAGAAATTCTTCCCTGTGAGGGTAGCGAGGCCCTGGCACAGGTTGCTCAGAGAAGCTGTGGCTGCTCCATCCCTGGAAGTGTTCAAGGCCAGGTTGGACAGGGCTTGCAGGAACCTGGTGTAGAGGAAGGTGTCTCTGCCCATGGCAGGGGATTGGAACCAGATGATTTTTAAGGTCCCTCCTAACCCAAACCATTCCTTGAATCCTGAGGCTGAACAGGCCCAGTTCCCTCAGCTTTTCCAGTCCCTTAATCATCCTTGTAGCCCTGCACTGGACCTGCTTCATGAGCTCCATGTCCCTCCTGCTCTGAGGAGCCCAGAACTGGACGCAGCACTCCAGGTGAGCCTCACCAGGGCGGAGNCACTGCCCGGTGCCGGCCGCGCTCGGCGGCAGCGCGTCGGAGCCTCCAGCAGCGCTGCCTCCGCTCTGCTCTGCCCCGCCCCGAGCCAAGGAATAACTGAGTAACGTGTTATCCTTTTAGGTTCTGCTGTCTTCCCTGTGCCTGCGTGTCCCCTGCATGGAGCTGTTTCATAGACTTATAAGATGATAAGGGGTTGGAAGGGACCTTAAAGATCATCCAGTTCCAGTCGCCCCCTGCCGTGGGCAGGGACACCTCCCACGAGACCAGGTTGCTCAAGGCTTTATCCAGCCTGTCATCCACAGCTCCTTGGGCAATCTGTTCTGGTGTCTCACCACCCTCACAGTAAAGAATTTCTCTCTAATACCTAACCTAAATTTCCCTTCTTTCAATATTTACCCATTATTTCTTTTTTCTATCACTACAGTTCTGATGAACAGTCCCTCTCCAGCTTCTCTGTAGCCCCTTCATTTGCTGGGAGGTTCTCGGAGCACCATGCATCCTTCTCCAATTTTCTCAGTCTCTTTGTAGAGCAGGTGCTCCAGTCCCCTAATCAGCTGGGTGACCTTCTCTGGACTTGCTCCAGCAGTTCCATGTCCTTGTTATGTTGGGGACACGGAACTGCGCACAGTGCTCCAAGTGGGCTCTAACAAGGACAGGGGAGAGGGGCAGAATCTTTGCAGTCCAGGACCCCTTTTGCTTTCCGGGCTGGGAGCACACATTGTCAGCTCGTGTTAAGTTTTTCATCCACCACTATTTCATTTTGCTTAGTCCCAAGTCAAGCATTAACAGAGTAGTATGGGGTTTTTTTAAGCCCTGTGGTTCAGCTGTTGTGTCTGTGGCTGCGTGTCCTTTGCATGGTGTTGTTTCCATACGATGTTTCCTTGTGTGCTCTCCCATCTGCAGTTTGGGGATGTCTCCCCCAGCCGTGGGACACCTCAGCTGTTGGGAAGTTTGATAACAGCATGCAGCTGCCTCTAACCCTCTTGCCTATGTGAGATAATCCTTGTTGTTGTTTGCTCTGCAGTTATTTGTCCATATTTTATTTGTCATCATGAGTGGGTCATCCATGCTTCTACATACCATGATAAAAATGAAACGTTTTCCGCCTACTTTTCTCTCTCCCATCAACTTAATTGCTAATTAATTGATTTTGTTTCTAGAATCATAGCACTAAAGTGCAAGTAACAAATTTAAAGTGCCTTAGGAGTATTTAACGGTGCTTATCTTTAGTGCACATTATCTCAGAGTCCTGTTGGTTAAATCCTGCATAAAACGTTGCCAGTGTCTCTTTTGCACATTCTTTGTAAGAAAACCTGTATTTTGTTTGACCTTGAGCTTGCCATGGGACGCCATTGCTGAGCTTCCATTAAATCTGTTTGCTGTCAGCTGGAATGTGTGTTTGGATCAGAGAATGTCTTCTGAAAAGTGATTTAGAAAAGCTAATCCATCTGTTTAAGTATTAGTATTAAAGTATAGTTCTGATATCTTGGCTTCCCTCTTGAGCTGATTCACAGACCTCGGTTGAGCTGATTCACAGAACTCGGTTGGCGTAAGATTTTAACTCCTGGGAAGGATAATTTGGAAACTGTAGAATGGCTGGATGCTGCCTTGAAAGGAAGCCACTCAATAAAGGAATAAGCAGTGGAAATAAAGTTACATGTTTTATAAATGGCATGGCTTTTTCAGGACAGAATTTGATCCCAGTATGAAATAAATGGAAGAAGTAGCACAATTTGCCAGCAGCACCCTGTAATACTGGGCACAAAAACTACCAAAGTAGAAAACACTTATTTTTCCCCATAAGTGATAGTATGAGTGCTGTTGATTCGCGTTAAGGCAGCTGATAAATGTGGGCACTTTGACATATTCTTAAGATTGCGTTTATAACTATTAAAGTTGTCCATGCTTAGAGCTAATGTAATCCTAAGTCAGGTAGCCAGGTTCTCAGGCTGCTGTATCAGTTGCATTGAATTTTTAACTCAAATGAACTCATATTTATATGCAGAGGGAATTTTATGAGATAGAAGAACCTTCCTGTCAGAGAGCTGCAAGACAAGGCATGTTCTGAAAGCTAAGTAGGCCTTTAGAAACCTACCATTTTATTGTTAAATTTAATTTTCAGTTGCAGCTAACTTTGTTTATGAACAAAAGATGTTGCCATCCGTGACAGCATGACTAACGGGAGATGCCAGAATTGCAGCCTTTGTTTAACCAAATGGTATTTCAGCTTTCTAATAGCAGAAATTCTCACTTCTACACAGCCAACTGAATCTGGACATAAATCCTGTTTTGGTGAAACTTTAAAAAATGTCACTATACATAGAGTTACTGCACCCACTTGTGGAGGAGACCCAAACTACAGAAGCTGGGCTAGATCAGCATTCCCCTCTCTTTGAGGTGTTCACCCATTATAGGTTTTAGTGATAATTCAAACCACTGTATATTTTCTTCATTATTTTAAGTATAGCAAGTTACCCCAGAATCTCTCAGAAGAGATCAAGCTGTGGTAAAAATAGCTTCTGCCAAGAGATGATGTTCTAGTATGTTTTTTTCATGGTACAATTGTGGTAATCCACATTTGAGAAAGATAGATACACTGATAGTTGTGCAGAAGGATAAGTGTGATCAATGGAACGCGATTTCCTGTGAGGAGAGAGTAAAAGAGGAAGACTTAGCCCAGTCCAAAAAAAACTTTAACAAGGCTGTGGTTCACTCTCTACTCCTTTGTTATATTTATATTGACAACACAAAAGGCTATAATTCTTTCCAAATGTAGCAGGTGAATTTGTTGTAGCTGGGTATGTAAGGTTTTCATGTTTTTAAAGGCATCACGCAGAGCCTCCTGTGACTGTTTCTCCTGGGCTGTGCTTCTTTTGCATATGTTTGGTGGAAAGCTTGATCTTGTATTTCAGAGTCACAGCATGAGACCATGGCCATTGTCCAGATAAAACTCTTCAACCTTAAGAGAAGGGAGTTCCAAACATTGGAACAGCTCACTGAACTGAAGTGGGATAGAAACTGGAACATAAGCAAGTGAGGTTATTGAACAGTTTTTCATACAAATAATAGGAAGGTAGATAATAAGCATATGTAGTTTTGAAAAGGAGCTTCCTTGCTTTAAGAGAATACTACAGAACATATTTTTGAAGGGACAGAATTTGATTTAACAGGTCAGGGTTTCTTTTCAAGAGTTACCTTACATAAAACCAATCTATACATTTGACCTCTATGACCTACTTCATCCAAAAACACTTCCTTAAGACTTAAGAAAGAGCCTGCCCTGTGTACAGGCCAACGAAATGGTTTCATGTACTTTAGTTTTACTCCTGCTGATAAACAGAAATATATAGTCCTACCTGTTCCTTTTAACTACTTAGTGGAAATAAATATCAATCCAGTATGTACAAAAGCTGATTGTTGCTCTTCTGTGTTTCACAAAGGTGCAACAGATGTTACCAAAGAAGGATAAAGAGGAAGTAAAAAATGAAAGTGCTAAAATTGGGTGTGACAGAGAAGGTCTTCGAACACTTTGGTACTCTTCACTGCTAGAGACCACACAGAGCCTTATTAATCCATAGTGGAAGTCATGGAAAGATTCCTTTTGATTTTATGGACAGTTTATGACCATCAATGCTATGGATGATCGAGATCTTTAAGATTATCTCATCTCTCCTGGTGTTTAAACTGGTTTGTTTCTTTTCACTGGCTTTTGCTTATGATTCATGATGATTTTCAAGACTTCAGTATTAAATTAATATCAGAGCTGGTTTCCCTGGCATCAGTTTCTGTGGTGAAAGTGCCCCGTAGTTTCACAGTGACACAGGGCAGTCTCTAATACATTTTTTTTTCTGCTGCCTACTGTGTCTTTAGGCTAGAACTGGATGGAGGGAGTGGATAATCTCACCTTCCTGGAGGTGCAGGCTGAAGCACTGGGCTGTAGGTGCAGAGCCTTGCTTTGGGCATATTTTAGTGAAAATGCTGCCTTTTGCACGGTGTTGGGCACATCATTCCCAGTGAGAGAGTGACATGCTGTGGTCACACCTGCCCCACGTGCTGCACAGACTTGCAGCACATGTGTAGTTTTTTTGACCTTGTTTTTTATTGGAGGATTGAGTCATTTAGGTGTTTGTTTGTGATGTGAGGTGGAGGTAGGTTCTAGTTGTGATTCTTAACAGCAGACAGTTTTTACCTCTGAAGTCCTCTTAGTATAAGGTTTTTTCCCACTTTCACAGTGGAGTGCATAGTCCTGTTGTCCACACACTGTTGACAGAGCATTTCACCCAGATCAGAATGAAACAATTTGACTGAAATGGATGAATTGTCTGTATGTGTGCTTGATATTTGAATTGTTAAGAAAAGTGTCTTCAGCCAGCACAGCTACTTGAGAGCTGATAGGACTATTAAAACCATGCAAGTCAGGGATTTGACCCAAATTTCCATTTCTCCTTTGAATTATTTGACTCTGAAATCATTGGGTGGAGCTGAAAACATGAGCTGGACTTGCCATCACACGTCCCTGACTTTCTCCAACAAGCTATATTTGTTAATTTACAATGCAGAAATGAACCTTTTAACTTTACACTGAAAGCAAATATTGATTTTGTTTCATATATATCTGGACTTTGCACAGGAGGGGAAAAGCCTGACATTCCTGAAAATGGCAGCTGAGACATCCACAGAAGTTGCAAAAACAGCCAAACAACTCGTCCTTAAGGAAGAGGTACAGCATGCTTGGGGTTGATACGTTTTGTTGTTAAGTAACAATTATTTGTGAGTTTGTGAGTGCAGAGTACAAAGTGCTATAGAGGCTGTATGTTTGTAAAAACCTATTCAATAGACAAAACACTTCTCCTGATTGTCAGAGAGTTTGAAAGATGTGACATTCCTCTTTATTGAAATAATTGCACAAATTGTCAATGAGGAGAGAGAAATCTACAGTGTTGCATTATTTTAAGCTGCTTCTCTTTTTTTTTCAGATTTTGCATCTGTTTCTTTTACTGTCTCTTCAGGAGGTTTTTCAGTGTTCAGAAATAATGCTGGTATCTCTGAGAGATTTTACAAATTGGTGGGTTATGAAACTCAGCAACAGTTTTCTGTTTCAAACAGTTTTCTGTTTCTTTAAGATGGTGAACCACTAAGGGCTGCTTTAACATTTAGGATTATACCACCTTTTATGTTTTCTGAAAGGGTTTGAATTTAGATATTCGCCATTTCAAAGACATCAGTAAGGAAGTAGTAAGAATAATATCAGTCCTAAGGAAGGATTCTGGAGGTATTTCATTCTTATTAGAAGCACTTTCACCCTAAACTGCCTATATTTGTTTCTGTTCCCTTTTAAGTGAATTCTTAAATGTTAACCTTTGGTGTTGAGCCAGCTTTGGCAGTATCCTGCTCTTGTTATAACACAAATGTGGTTTCTTTTATTTGTTCTTCATGGAGGGAGCACAGTCTTGTAATTTCCAGTTTCAAGGCACAAAGAAAGAAGAGATTTGTTTAGGTTATACTGATGTCTTTTCTCTTGGGCATTTTTTTAATATGAATATTTCACAAGCATGAAGGATTTAATTTTTGTTTTTTGGGTGTTCTATTAAGAGTGGGGTTTTTTGCAGGCAGCATTTTCATTTTATCTTCTTTTTTGCTTGTTTTTGGGGTTTTTTTTAAATGGTTTTGTTTGGTTTGTTGTTGTCTGGGGGTTTTTTGTAGTGGTTTTTAGTTACTCTCTTTTGAAACAATGTACTCTTTGGTATCACTGGAAGTTTATAATTAGATCTTACATATTTTAATCTATTTTTTTCAATCATTTTATGGGCTTAATACAGAGAAGTATTTACCCTCTTTCTGCCAGTGCCAGTAACTGCAGTAACTGTGTGGTCTGATGCTGAACTATCTTCCATGAAAGTGGGAGCTGATCTTATTTGATTCTTCCTTTTTCTGGGAAGGCATATTCAGGCTGTTGTAAGCAGATGTTCTTTACCCATCAAAGTAATAGACAAAGCAATAAAAATAACTCATTTTAAACCAAGTTACAATAAAAGAAACAAACTGCGGGGCTGATATCTAGGGATTTTTCTCTTTTAAATGAATTACATAAAAGATGAGGAAACATCATAGGGAAAATAAACTCATTTAGCCCAGAGGAGAGATTTGGGCATAGTGTTAATGCCAACACTCACTCAGCAGCTCTCAGAATCCTAAAGGGGCAGGTATGTATCACTCTCACAGCTTCAGGAAACAGCAGTTACACAAGGCCACAGTCTGAGGTCAGGGCAAGAAAAGTTTCAGGGTAGTTTGATTTTCAGTCTTGCATGCTGAGCCCTCGGGCTGTGCTCTCTGCTAAGGGAGCGCTCATGAGCGCCAGTGCAGTTAAAGTCTGTCCAGCCCAGAGACCCTTTTGGAGCTGATATATTACCCTTGCAGAATCCTACTCAGAAAATGAGGACGTTCCAGTACATAAAATCCCACTGAATTCATCAAAACTTAGTTATTAAACCCATGTTAAGAAAAGTTACTGTCTTGGGGTTATTTTTTTATTCATATTCAAGAATTTAGGGCAAATGTTTCTTTCTGTATTAGCAACAGGAATGCTGTTGCACATTTCTGCACGTGTTGTGATGCTGAAATTTTGTCTTCAAAAGAATCTAAAAATAGTTGTGTTGTTTCTCCCAAATCTTGGGGATTAATTTTATAATGTATTTAACAAAGAGTTCTTTATTTTAGGTAATCGTAGAAAGACAATGGTTGAAACTGGCAGAAACAACTTACACGGATCCCTTTGGGAAAACCAGGTAATTGCCTCTCTGGTGTTCTAAATTCCCAATTGTACAGACTGGCCCCAGGCTAGAGAACATGAGCATTACAAATCCATCACTCCACACAAGTTGAGAGCTATTCATTGTGAGGTTCCTTTAGTGTTCCTGCTGTTCAGGGGAAAGAAATTTACTCCGGCAGATGTGCAAGCATTGGGATTGAATTTGGCTCCTAAATCGTCTTGGGCACTTTGGACCCTGGATTGTGTTGCATTTCTAGTTCTTTGGAAAGGTGCTACAGAGAAGGAAGTTCTAGCTGTGCAACTATTCTGTGACAGTCAGAGAGTCCATCCTGTGGCTTTTCTCGTTCTTCATTAAGGGCTCTTTTTTCCCTGTTGGTGGTGCTGGATCTTGCGTATTATGCAAGTTAATGTCCTCTTGTATGTTATCATTTCTGTCCAATTCTTTTGTACTCTTTAGTTTTGCTGTGTTTATAACAGGTGTGACAATACGGCTTTAGTTCCCTCCCTTTAATGTGTTAGATTCTGTGCTGATTTCTTTCTCTAGTGCCTCCCAGTTCATCAGCAAAGTATCCTCTTACAATTAGCAAGATTGTATCTTCTGTGTAACTAAAATTAACTATTTTCTCTCTCACTCCTTAAATAGCCAAAATAAAATTATGCTATAGGCATTTTATAGTGCCAGTGTATGACAGGGCCTGCCTAAGGCCAGTTGCTTCTTACAAGACCTCACTGTGTGATGGTACATTTTGCTTTAAATGAAAGTAGCAAGGGTAGAAGATGCTTTATGTAATCATTTGTTCTTTTCTCTGTTTAAACAGAACTTGGGAAACTGTAAAGCGTACTGGCAACAAAAAGGGAGTTACAGCCGATGGTAAGACACTGGTGGCTTTTTTTGTTTGCATTTTTTCCCTTAAAAAAAGGGAAGTAAAGTAGAAGTCCTTCTGATAAGCTGACAGTTCAGGTTTAGAGCTGATCTGTTCCTAAATGAATGAGGCTGTAGAACAGGTAGCTCGGCAGAGCTGGCTAAATCCCTGAGCTAATGAAATACTAACTGAAGTGCTGAGGAATCAGAGCCTTGCTGGTGGGAGTGCTTTCCCAAGATCATTGTGTTCACTTTAAAATGATGGAGCACCTCCAAAGATATCATGGGTACCCTGACACGGAGTAGCTCACAGACTGGTGATTGGGTCTGCTGTAGGGGCCAAGGGGCTCTTTGGGACATGATTTACACATGAAAGGAGTGTAGTAGAAAGTTCCCTACAGAGGCTTCCAAACAGTCTCTACAGGCAGGAGAGCCCTTCCCTGAGGCTCAGTCTTGCTTGGTATCTGTGCCTCTCACTTGCCGAGGAGCTTTGAAGATCTCTCACCATGCGTGATATAAAGAGCTTAAATTCATCATTCAGGGTTCTGGAGCAAGCAGCTAAACATTGCTTGGAGTAGCAGTGTGTGGGTTCCTTTCCCAATCTGGCACTAAAATCCCACTTTCTGCTACACTCACATTCCATGTCCTTGTGTTTCCCATCGCTGTTGTAGGTGTAGCAGTGATAGCAGTGCTACAGAGAACCCTGCACTATGACTGCATTGTCCTGGTGAAACAGTTCAGGCCCCCAATCAATGGCTACTGCTTGGAATTTCCTGCAGGTAAGTGGCTGAAACATTGGGATGAGTCAAATATGGTTCAGTGTGTTTAAATGTGCTTGGAGTGTCAATCTTTATATATTTTATAGGTTATATATATTTTATAGGTTAGACTTGGTGATCTCCAACGTCTTTTCCAACCTAGTTGATTCTGTGATCTTAATGAAGGTCTAGCTGGAAAACCATGCTGAGCTCCATGTGCTATTCCAAAATAGGAATATTTGATACGGAAAAAAACAAAATAAGCTTGTTTTAGCAGACTGAAGAGAATTCCCTCCACTTCTCCTTTCTCTAAGAGTCAAAGCATTCGGCTTCTTTCCCTCATGAGAATATTAATGCCAGTTTTGGGGAAGGCAGCATGATTGTATAGATAATCAGTTAAGGATGTGGGCAGCAGCATAATGAATCCAGGGACTGGAATCCTTCTTAACATTTATCCCTCTGTAAAGACAGAGTAGTGAGGATGTTTCCCCTCTTCCATAAAGCTTGATTAGATCTTGGGATGGGTATTGCAGTTAAGTGGGAGGCTTTTAATTGTTTTTGTGTATTATGTATCTCCCAGGCCTCATTGAGGAAAACGAGTCAGCAGAGAGTGCTGCGCTTCGAGAGCTGAAGGAAGAAACTGGGTACAAAGGGGAAGTCATTGAATGTACTCCAGGTCTTTTGCTTTTTTTATTTTTTCCCACCAAAGCTAATTCTGTCTTGATGGCTACTCTAAATGTCTAAAACACTCTAAACCAAAGGGAAAATCCAAGCAGCAAAGCCCATGCAGATTAGCAGGGTAACATCTCACGGCTGTAAAAGTAAAACGTTGGTTCTTGATGTGCATCAGTTGCTGAACTTCTGTCTGAAGTAAAAGTTTGATGTCTGTAGGGAGGAAATTGCTATTAATTAAGATCCTTTACACAGAACCCAATTATTCAAGCTGTGATTTGGCATTTTAGTGTAAAGGTCTAAATTGCTGGACTTCTGCGAACAGCATCTGTGAACTTAGAGAAAAGCTGTCTGATGCAGAGGTCACCCTCCTGTCAGCTGTGGGGAGGTGGCAGTAATCAGGTTCTCCAGCTGGAAAGAAGAAAGGAAAGTAATTGGAGTAAATTCAGAGATCCTTTGGAACATGATTGTTCCAATCTCATGCTTCCTACATAAGATAAAATGAAGGCAAAATAAGGATCATAAATCAAACTTGAGAAGGTAAGTGAGGCAACTTAGGATTTCAAGGAAATGTCATTGCAGTTGAGACTTGTCTCTGAGTTATTGGGTACAACTGCATGCTGGGGATTGAGAGAGGTTGGACACAGGTGATGGCAAAATTAGACTCCAACAGACTGAGGAAGTCCACAAGGGATAGCTCACAGTAAATCTTTAGTGTATGGATGGAAAGTAAATTCGGCTGTGAAAACAAGTCTTACCAGGGATCTGTAAAAGAGCTGAGCTACAGACACATTACTTCTCAGAACATGTGAACACAAAGTTTTCGCTACTCTTACAGCATGAATGTCTGCCAAATATATGTTCTTCTACTGTGTTAGATACATTTCTGTGAAAGCTTTTGTTAAAATGTCAAGGTGCCTGACTCCTGCTTTGAAAACTGAACCTCTCTATGTGGTTGTTGGCAGCTCTTTGCTTGGACCCAGGTATGTCAAACAGCACAACACACATCGTGAGCGTCGTCATTAATGGAGATGAGGCTGAGAACACGAGACCTAAGCAAAACCTTGGTGAGTTTTGTATAATTTATTTGAAAATTTTGATAACAAAACAATGGGTTTAAAACAATTAACCCCACCACTGCATCTCTTCTGTCCTAGCTGATTTGGATGCTGCACATCCTTCCAATCACATCCTGCAGTCTAGATGAGCAGAGTGCATCTCTGCTGAATTCACTGGGGAAGCCCAGATGTGAAGTGTCAGCTGTTGGCACACTCAGAATAAAACATTTCGGTGCCAAATTTCAGTGAGGGCCACAAGCACTTGTGAACCTAGATACTGCTCTCAGTTGTAGCTTCACTCTGGAAGTATTTAGTGTCCCTCACAGTCAGTCAGCTGTCAAATGCTTTTTAATTGTAAACTCTAGTGTATTTCAATCCCTTAACTTACTTCTTTTTTCACTTGCAGATGATGGAGGTATGTAATGTGACTGTGTTCCCACTGACAATAAGGTCAAGCATGATCTTCGTATGGCAAGTTTTACTTAGAAAAAGTCAGTTTAAACTGGTTTTTATTTGTGCTTGGGTAATCTGACCCTAATCAAACGTGCCTGAGGTTGACTTTGGCCTAGATGCAAATTCCTGTGGGGCATGATTACGTCAATTATCTTTCCAAGTATTGCACCTATAGCACCAGTATTTCAGGAAATTCAAATTAATGGACCCCCAACAGCTGTAGGTCAAGCCCCAAAGACAAATAATTCAGAGAGACAGGGGAGGGGTAAGCCAACATGAATTCATCATGAACAAACCCTTTGTCTTTGAGATGGTTTGGTTTTGAAATGCATCTCCAATTCATTCCTGTACCAGGAGAAGCGAAACAAAAGTCTTCTTCAACAGTGTATTTTCCATTCTCAAAAGGGAGGTTTCTCCTTTTAGGATTCTTATCCATCGTAGCTGTCAGCTACTTTTTTCTCAACTATTTCCCAGCTTCTTTCTGCCAAACATGTTTGTTAATGAACCCAGTCACTGCCTTCCCCCATTTAATTGACCTTTTTTGATATATGAAGACCCACAACTCTTAGATGGTCATGAGCATTAATTCAGTTTCTTTCACCTTATAAAATGCAAGAAACAGAACACAGAGGTGAATTTCTCTACTGTTCACTAATTTAAGGGTGTGTAAATCTTTCTCGTCTCTCCTAGAATTTGTGGAAGTTGTTTCACTTCCAAAGAACGACCTGCTGCAAAGGATTGATGGTAAGATCTTTCTGACACATTAAATGCACTAACTTGAGCTTCAAGAATCCCTTTTCTTCTCAGGGCTCCTCGTGGTATTTCTCATCTTAGAATACTGTACATTAAGCAAAAAGCCATGAGAGACCTGGCCAGGTATGAGAGTTAGTCATAGCAGTAGGCATTTGCAGTGTCTGGAATGCTACATATCTTCATTTTAGCAAGGACTTACATTTCTCTAAAGGCGAGGTTTTAACAGCATCTCATAATTTTTTTCTTTTATTTTCAGAACTAGTAGCAGAGGAACACCTGGCAGTAGATGCCAGGGTTTATACTTACGCGTTGGCTCTGAAGCGTGCAGCAGAAAAACCGCTCCAAGTTCCTTTTATGAAGTTCTAGAACTGGACAATGAGAAATTCAGTTGAAAACTGCCCAAGTCGGATGGCTTAGAAGTACAACTGTTCTTGTAATCAAGGTCCTTTGCTTTACTTGTAGAGCACAAAAAAGCATTTGTGGAACGATTCTGATCTTTTTATTTGGAATTATGTAACTGAAAAAAAGCATTTCTTCTAACTGCTCTGTCTATCAAGCCTTGACAGAATATCCATAGTAAAAATACTGTTTAATTTTCAGAATGGCTTGTTTTTCACTAGATTCCTCTCCACACTTACAATTCAGTATAAGAAGGATGCTTAGTTAACTGTAGCTGGTGTTGTACCACCGTGCTTCCAAAGGAGGCAGATGGCAGAACAAGCACAGGTTTCTCTCCCTCACACAGCACTCTAACAGCTCCAAACACCTGGAGAGGGGAGAGCTCATGGTGGTCTGCAACTTCCTCGTGATGGGCAGCACATGGGCTGGCACTTATCTCCTCTCTGGTGACCAGTGATAGGACCCGAGAGAATGGCCTGAAGTTGTGTCAGGGGCAGTTTAGGTTGGATGTCAGGAAAAGGTTCTTCACCCAGAGGGTGGTCGGGCACTGGAACAGGCTCCCCAGGGCAGTGGTCGCTGCACTGAGCCTGACAGAGTTCAAGATGTGTTTGGACAGTGCTCTCAGGCACAGGGTGTGACTCTTGGGATGTCCTGCACAAGGCCGGGAGTTGGACTCAGTGAGTCTTGTGGGTCCCTTCCAACTCAAAAATCATAAGAATTGTACACTATCTTATTAAGTAGTAATTTTCTGTGACAGGAGCAGGGACAGCAGCACAGAACACTGTGTGCATGCTCCAGTGTTTGAAATGGCAATTTTAATAACTTACTTAGACATGAAGATGCTGTTTGCTTCTCCCAGCCCTAACTAAACTATGCAGAAAGAGACAACTGGTTTATTTGGTCTAAGATAATGACTATGACAACACCACCCACTGGTGCAAACCAGAACTGTGTAGGCCCAGCCAGGGGATCCTGCTGAAGTTACAAGGTCACTTACATGCCCTGAGAGGGCATAGCCTTGCACGTTTCCCTCTCCCAAGGACACATCCGTGTACCCAGGCTGCAGCTTCACTCAGTCAAATCCCCTGTAGGTCCATCTTATCCCAAACAAACCCTCGGTGCATCTGCACACAGTGGGCTGCTACTAATTATGTAAACAGCCACCCCTGCTGAAAGGTCAGGATCCAAGAGTTTTAATAAACACGCATCAAAATCAGTCTTGCCTCTGAAATAGACGAGGATGAGCCTGCATAATTAGGGAGACTTTCTGAAACAGAAAACTGCTTAAGATTTTCTTACCTTCACAAACAACACAAAGTTACTTTCAAGTTAAGCATGAGAGAAGACAGAAGAAATGTGACATCAAAGGGAAAAAGTAATTGCTTGCAGCAGAGCAGAAAAGCTCAATGACTTTAAGGGGAAGAATCTCGAGATTTTGTTTTTTAATTGAGGCTGCTAAAAATTAATCAGAATTATATTCTAGAAAGAAAGAGGAAAAAAGGGAGCCTTCTAGACCTACCTCCCTAACAATCAAGGCTTATTAGAAATTATCGAAGACTGCACATGAATTACATCTGACACAGACAAGACACAAGAGAGAGTTTAATTAAATAAGTTTATTGTCTAACGCTTACAGTTGTTACATCGCCGCTCTGAAGTGCGACAAATTTTCAGCAGGAACTCCTGTTCCCCGTCTTCCCTCCTATGAACTGCTTTAGGAACCAGGCCTTGTTCTTTAGACTCACAAAAGCAAAGTGGACATGAAGTTTCAGTGGCACAGTTTTCACAAGTACATGGTTGAACAGAACCGCTGGGCCGTCCTGACAGTGGGACAGTGGCTGCCGGGCTGCCCCACAGGAGGCCCGGGGCAAGAACCTGACTGCCCTGCCCTGGCCGCAGCAGCTCCACCACAGAACCAGTTCACAGGTGAGATGAGTATCAGCCGCCGGTAAAATGTTTGCTTGCCCACCCTCAGAGCTCAGAAAGGTGCCTGAGTGGAGGCACCACAAAGGAATAAGGACTGCTGAGTTCAGTGGTGGGGAAATGCGAGTTAAAAAAGTATAAAAAAATTAATGTAAAATACAGATACAAATAAATTTTTTCAGGAATACTGGCACGTGGCAATCTGAACTCAGGTTGGTTTTTTTCCTATTAGGGATAGGGAAATTAATTTATTATTTTACTGCTGTGTGCAAAGACATTTACCGCTCTCAAACTGATACATTTTACCATCTCACAGTAGTGTCTGAACAGCAAGGTAGATGAATTGTTTCCAGCATTACAGGCAACACTAGATAATACTTAAACAAGATAATGTAAACTTTATTCTTAAGGCAGCTGGTACTAATGCTGCACACAGGCATCGCTCAATGCCCATTACAGTAATGGGACACGTAGCACTTGAAAACAAGTAGAAAGAAAATAGCATTATTGGACTAAATGATGCATGTTGTCAAAATACTTTCCCTTTCACACAAACCATGAAATATTTGGACATCTAGAAAAATAATGCACCTACTCCTCCAACTTCAGCCTGTTCTTTTACAAATATTTCAAAATACTGATAAATAATAGTGACTGCAAGCAGAATGCCAGTGCCAGAGCCAATGGCTCCTAGAAAGTCAGCCAGTACTGAAAGGGCACCGATGCACAAACCACCAAATGCAGCTGCTGTAGGGATGTATCTGTAAAAAGGAAAAAACAGGAAAGATAAAAATCAAGGTATCTATCTTTTACAAACATGGAAGAGATTCAACTCAAATTCTCTCATAATGCCACTTAAAAAAAACCAAGACACTACAGGTGAATCTCTAATCTGCTGCTATAACTTCTTTTGCATAATCAGGAAAGGCAACAGCTGAATGGAAAGAATCTTTTCTTTTGCAGAGGAAACAGGTATCAGATTTTTCTGAGAATCCCTGCTCTGGTTGACACTTCCCCAGCACTCTTCACCATCCACCTGGAAGTCAGCATTTCCTCACCTGTTAAGCTCATGAACCATTGAAGTATCCCTGTGGCCTCTCATCACCATTTGCTGTTCTTTGAGTTGCTTGGCAACCTGCAAAAAATATTATTTTATGAAACTGCTGCAGTGTTTCACAGTCACTTGATGTTTACTGGGATAACAACCATCAGTTAGTAGCTGATCAGTTCTAAACCAGAAACACTGTTTGAAAACAATTAAGGTAGAACACCTACATCTTTTGCTGATGAGCCAGACACCTCGATCCAAGTCTTGGAGAAGAATGCACAGGATCCCAACATAAATATTATATAAACTATTACATGGACAGGATCCTCAAATATTGCACCCATGGATTCTGGAGGGGACAAGTAGTAGCACAGACCACCAACGGGGTAAGAGCGAGCAGGGCCACCTCCACTGACATCCTGAGGAGGGAAGAAAAAGGCAGTTAGTTTTCTTACAGACTTCCCACATTCCTGTCCTGTATTTATAAAGGAATTCCTCTTCAATGTTTAACAGTTTTTATATACAAATGTTAAAAAGTAAGTATTCTGGTTGGTTAAATACCAAGGTTTCACATTGAAGTAAAAGTACAAATAATTTTATGCAGCTAAAATGTGATAAAATACTTACTGCCCACTGTCCCAGTAAGTTCACCAAGAAGTTGCCACTAAAACGAACAGACAACATCTGGGAAATGACGTAGAGGTTTGACACTAAGGCAGACTGCAGAATGATGGGAATGTTGGAGGTATAGAACAGCTTGATGGGATAGCTGCTGTATTGCCCACGGTACCGTGCAGACTTGATGGGTAAATCCACTCGGAACCCCTGTGGCAAAGAACACAAATGCACCAGGGTTAACTTCCGAGACACAACAAGGAATTCCTAGTATGCCCCAAAGCTATTCCTGACCATGCAGTTCTTGCTAGATAAACATGGAGTGCAGGGCAGGATCCTGTAGAGCCCAAAGGCTTTCTGCTACAGTCTGGATTACAAATTTTAAGGATTTTAAAGTGTTACTGGTTGGTTGTATTCTTTTCACATAGGCATGGTTTCTCATCTGCTAACTGGTACTCCTATAAAATACATTTTATAGAATAGGGGTTGATAAAAGCCTGTAATGGCTTCTAACTGAAGTAGCCCGTTACCAGCAGGCTCTTGTGTAGTAAGCCCAGTTTTCTGGGGCAGGATCCTTTCTGAGTACACCCAAGACAAACCACATGGACTTAAAAACCTGGTATTTCTTTTTTTTTTTTCCTTTTTTTTTTTACCAACACTCAAACTCAACAACTTAAAAAAAACATTTTGAAAATCACATTTTAGCTCCCCCCCAAAAATCTCCACATGGATCCACTTTTAGTGTCCATTTTAGTAGATACTTAGAATTGAAAAGAAACACTAATTAAATGTTTCAAGAAAATGAGGGAAAAACTGATAAGCTATGCAGCCTTCTAGAACAAATCTGTCATGCAAACCCCAAAGAAGGAAAGTTCTCCAGTTCTGTCCAAAAGTATTCTTTTAAGTCAATGATGAATATTAAGAATATTATCGGTGTGATGCAACCACTGCAGTACCAGAATCCATTTTATTAAAATTATTCTCATCATGTGTATGGCATTTAATGGAATGTGAGATTACACACTGAGTGCAAGTAGGCCTGACTGTAAAATTTAACAGCTTTATTGTCACAGAGGTAATTGTTACTGAAATAACACCACTGGAATAAAAAGAGTTCCTTACTCAAAGCTAAGATACTTCAGTTACTTGGGCTTAAACTTTCCCATCTTTGCCCAGTGACTGCAGTGTCCAGCATCCATGTGCACTTCTGCCTCTGCAGAGCTGCTATGAGGAGTTTTACCTGGAAATAGATGACTACAGCAAACACAAACACTGTGGCAATCAGGTTCATGAGATTGGGCAGATTCTGTCTGTAAAAAGCCTCCCGCAAAGCCCGGACTTTGTCAGTTCGTGTGGCCAGGAGATGAAATAATGCAATCACAGCACCCTCAAACTCTGTTCCTGCATGAAGCAAGAAAGTGAAAGAAAGGTTAATCTTCAAATTAAAAACATTTAAAAAGAAGTACCTTTCTTTTGGAAATTTTAAGTGTGACACACAGAAAATCTGATACAAGAGGACATGGATCCTGTTATAACAAATATATCACAATACAGGACCCTTTTTTAGCTTATGGAATGTAGAATGATCTAAAGAGACATTATTCCTGGTTAGAAACACCAAAAAAACCATCAATGTCACACACATGGAAGAATACTCTCTTCCTTTCTTTTCTGGGAGCAGGAGGATGTTTGGAAGGAAGAAATAATAAACAAGGTGAAAAATAGCTTTTAGAAGAGCAGTAATAAAAATGCAACAAAACTACTACGAATTAGGTTCAAATGAAAGCAAACTAAAAACATGGCTCAGGATTTCAAATGAATGCAGTAAACGAGTTAATTCCTTGATGCTATATCTTAAGGTGGTATTTCAGGGGTCTCAGAACAACCAGATGTTGCCAAAGACTAGCTGAGGAATGAAGAGATTGCAGCCTCTGAAGAATCAAACCAGCTTAAAGTAACTCAGAGGCAGCAACTACAAAAGTGTCCTATAGCCACAAACAACAGCTGGATCACAAACAACTCCTCCGAATGTACAGTATTTCCTATCTTCTCTATTTCCATGGACTAAGTGATGCTAAAACAAGACTATTTCAGTTTGGAAATCCAGAAATTTTCATTCAAAGGACTTCAAGTCCCATTTTAACTGCTGCACTTCAAATCAGCAAAGGCAAACTTGTAATAATCTCCATGTAAGTCAGACATTTTCATCTTCAGTGTTAACTGGACAACTGACTTCAGAAGCCAATCACCACAAACTAAAACTTTTTTTTTTTAAATGCCATCCAATAAACATCTGATAGTTTATGTGTAGTACACACCCACTGAAACATGTTTTGACTGACTCTAACAGCACACATACCTCTGCCAGTGTTGATGGTAGTGGGACTGAAAGCTTTCCAGACAATGGTTTCACAAATATTGGTAGCAATAAACAGGGAAATACCAGACCCCAATCCATAACCTTTCTGTAGCAACTCATCTAGCAGCAACACAATCAAACCAGCCACAAACAGCTGTGAGAAAAGAAACAAAACTGAGCAGAAACAAGAATAAATCAAGTCAAGAGTTGTGTATTAATTCCCACTTCAGTATTTTCATCATATTGGAGAGTGATCATTAAGTATTTCATCTAAATGTCATTCATGCAGTGTTTCTGCCCTCTCATGTACCAAGGCCTGCACATCTCCCCTGGCAATGAGCTCTGTGCCTTTTTCCAAGGCAGACACAGCAAATAGATTACTCAGTAAGCACTTTTTCTCTAAAATAATGTTTAAGTTTGTGCATCTACTGCTCTATTCTACAGGACAATGTCTCAAAGCTGCAGCTGTGCCATTTAGTGAGAATTCCTCCACAGCATTGAACAGCAGCCACTGTTTCAAAAGTCCACCAATTCCTGTATTTTCAATTAAGCAGCCACTCCTACCTGAAATACTTTTTATATTAACTATCCCAACATTCTCCTTCTTTATGGAATATTTAGAATTTCTCATATCTGGACAGATACAATGATGATGCTTTACGTCATTAAAAAGAAATAAACTGAAGTCACCCAGACAAAGAAATACTTTTCCTTCCAGCTATACTGTCTCTAACCAGTCTCAGTTACACACAAAATAGCTGATTACAAACCTGAATTATAATAAGAAGACAAATGCCAGCACCCATTTCAGCAGGATCTCCATACATTCCAGTCATAACATACACAATGGCTTGCCCAATGGTAATAATCATCCCAAATACTAAAACGAGAGAGAGCAAATCCTTTAAAAAAATCAAGTCACCTACCAAAGAAATCTCATATCTAGTATCACTTAGGCAGGCTGCTTTCCCAAGAATAAAAATACAATCAGTAATTTTAATTGGAACACTGCTTACATTTCTGAGCTCCATTGAACAAGGCTCTGTCTTTTGGAGTATCACCAACTTCAATGATCTTTGCTCCTGCCAGCAGCTGCATGATCAAACCTGATGTCACAATGGGTGAGATACCCAATTCCATCAAAGTACCTAAAAAACAAGAAAAATTAATACAATTGCCATTCAAGCACCTCTCCTGAAGCATTAGGTCTCTTGAAAGGTTTCTGACCTACACAGATTATTTTTAATAATGCTTCCAATATGTATATTCCTATACAGGTATGACAAAACAAAGACAGTTATGGCCTCACCAAAGGCTGCTGTGTTAAAATCTGTAATTTTGAAGGCAACATGGAAAACCCATGTAGCTTTTAATTACCAGTATTTTTGTGGAACCACTCTAATACAGAAGGGCAATGAACGCTGAACTCAGCTTTTTTGGCATATCCTCAAGGAACCTTTCACTGGACAGCATCTTGTCCCTGGTTGTTTATTCTATCAGTGTTTCAATGTCACATTTTCCAAAAGTTTAATTTTGCAGACCACAAAAATATGATGCAGATCCACAGTTTCTGAGAACGCTGCCCTCAGAATCACTGACTCTAGTCAAGAGTTTAGGATTAAATTAGTTCTTAACAAAACAAAGACTGTCATTAACATGCTCTTACTCTGCCAACTCACTGGCACAATGTCACTGAGGTATCAACTTCAAAATGTATGCAATTCAAAGAGGGAAAGCATTAAAGTAATTATTATAATTTGGTTCTTTCATACTTGTATCCTGGAGTTTGCATGTTAAATATTACATCACCTCTCATGGAAATCTCTATTCCTTCAGCAGCTAGAAAATTAGGATGTCAAAAACTTTAGCATTCACCTCACATCCTCCAATGACTTCTAGTCAGTTGACTTAAGTGAATTCAGTCTCTCTAGCCTTTTCTTGGCCACTGTTACCATTCTGTTTGGGTAGTGGACAGCAGATTTAGTGTCCTACACAGCTAGGGACACACCAAATTCTGCAAATTCTGAAGCAGAGTTCGAAGCAGAGAATTTCTTCACCTTACTATCCTCACTGGTGTGACAGAATTTGCTACTGCCTCAAGGCAACACCTAAGGAGTACCTTCACATAAGAGAGTTCCAGTGATTTTCTTACTTCCAGCCAATCTTCCAAGCGACAGATGAGATCAGTGTCCTCATTTAGAGTCAGGCATGACTGGTCACACATCTTAAGTTTCAGACTTCTAGCAGTACCTTGAATTTTCTTATACATTTGGTTGCATTCCACTTTACTCTTCTAAAATAGTTTTGTTTGGTTTTGCTAAATTTCATGCCTAATCATCTCTGACTTTAGCTTTCCCACGTAGAAAATTACTCACCCATAACATTGACAAACTATTATGAAGTGTAATTGACTTGCACAGGTGAGGCATTTCCCAATCAACACCCTCATACTGCACATTAGTGCAGTTCCTAAATGGAAAGCCAGAAGATTCCCTGTCCCATATGTTATTTAGAAAGAGACTGCTCTAAAATTCTGAATAGAATCATCCCAAAACTTGTGAACCAATATTAATGTCATCTGCATCTCAAAGATGAAGCACTCCTCAATTTAATTACTCCTGATTTTAAATACATCTGTGTTAAGAACTTTACAAAGTGTTCCAACCTGACATCTGGGTTGCGTGGAATTAAACAGCCAACTGTTTTTCTCCTGGTCTGTTTATCCCGATAGAAAACAGAGGAAGGATTAAGTACCAACCTCTGTTTGATGCAAGAATGACTCGCATCCAATAGAAGGGGTCTGCAGAATCTGATGACATGATTCCAAACAAAGGGATCTGTCAAAGTGCACAACAGCAATAAACAGATACACGCAATTAGCATGCATTAATAAAAATCTTAACATGTAATGATTCAACTGTTACATTGTTTGGGTTTTTTTTATTAAACCAGAGCTATTGAGACCATCTCTTTTAATCCTCCAATTGTGGCATAACTCAGAGGACTAAACTAAGACCCTTCTACAGGAAAAAGCAGAAACCCCTAGAAAGAAGAAGTTGAAATATTGAAATTCTAGAGACAGATATATGCTTTGAAATATCTCACATGTAACTGTCAGTGCTAGACAAGTTAATAAAAAACTTCTTATATTCTGTATGTCAATATTGAGGGATTTTGAGCTCTTTAATAAACACTCTTCCTAATAACCAAAACAGTAGAGTAGGAATCCAGGCAATCTTAGAGATCAATTTCTGAAAACTCTAGTCGGCACCATCTGTTTTCTTTATTCAACTACTATAATCTCTCATATAGATTTAAAATTCTAATTTTGCATACAATTCAGCTGCTAGTAAACACAGATAAACTACATGATTTTCTAGCTCTAGTATCATTCCTACTTCCTCCTTCCAAAAAACAGGTAGGTGCAAGAGCTGGGGTTTAGCCTTTACACAGTCCTTCAGAGCTGAAATCAAAAACTATTCAACTATTGCTCTGCAGTCTGATGGTTGCATTAATAAACAGCTAAAAACCCTGATTCTCAAATGTACAGTTCATTTTAAATTTTCCAAGAGGCCTACAAGTTCTAAAAAACGTGTATGAAGTAATACATGGATTATCATTTTCTTCAGTATCCAGGTGTTCTTTAAAAAAGCCCAAAAAACCTCTGCTGTTTACAACCCAAGCCCAGGTTCTAGGAATGCCTACAACTATGAGTAATAAAGATCACATAAATGTTTACAAAGACATGCATTTTGGAGGGGTTTTAGCTGACAACTTTACCAGGATATTCACAAAAAACAAGTTCTAAATGTCAACTTAAACACTCCACAAAAATATTTTCCTGCAATCTTTAAAATCCATCAGCTTGTTGAAGAGGAATTTAGTAAAAAGTCATTTTGATTTAGTTTTCACACTTGTGAGTGCTAAAATTTAAATGTGGCTATGAAAAGAGGATAAACAATGCATTGAATTGCTCAGTTTATTTATGCTGCTCAATAAATAATTATCTTGGCTGTTTACTCTGCAGTCACTATCATCATTTGACAGGACCTTTGCAACAAGAAAAAAAGTTATGTGTTTCTGGCTAAATAAAAAGCATTAGTTTCTAAAAACATCTTTGATCAACAATGAAGAGATCATACACATTTCAGAGAACCAGGTTTTCTGAACTGAACTTTAAATACTTTAACACAAAAATAAAACGTGAAACTGGTAGGTCAACATGAAACGAGAACACCTCATGCTTTCAGTATACTTTTTACATACAGAACACACATTTTTTGACCACAGACAACATCAATACCTACCTGGCAGCACACTAAGAAAATGAAGAGTGTGATGGCTGTCCATAGTACCTTCTCTCTGAACTGGATCTACAGGATAGAGTGGAGAAACAAATGTGTTCACTGCATGTAGAACTTCCACTGCACTCTCGCAACAGTACTAAAAGCTGTTATCATTCAGAATTCAATGCAAAGATATCAGGCCAGAAGGCATCACTCCTCATTGGAATTTATTTTTAATATGATTTCAGATTTTAAAGAGAGAGAGACAAAGGTAACTTATGTGGGACTGGCAGACATTCAGTCACCAGAATATATTTTATCTACAGTATTCTAATACAGTGGGTATTTACAGAAGAACAACAGCATGACTAAAATCACGGACTTACCAGAGCAAACATGAAAGATTAAAGCAAAAAACTTATCTTCAGTGCTTAGTGCTCTAGGCTTCAATAGAAGTTTTATAAGGCTGGAATTTATTAAACTAAAGCACTATAAAGTTTTAGAGGAACTGAACTGTTGTGAAGACAAGTGATAAAAACCAGAAGAACCATGAGTTTTCGACAGCAATTCAGAATATTTAGAATTAAGTTCTTCAAAGGGTCTTAGAGGAAGCTTTAAATTCATCATTATGTTCATGGACATAGACTACAAAATGATTTTTAAAGATTCTTTTTTTCCTCCAAAATATTTTTATTGATGTAGGTTATATATTACTTTAAAAAGAATGCCAGACCAATGATCATTAGTCATTATTTAATTGAAGAGAATCTCAGGGTCACAACATTTGAGGGACCTGTAATTAGTGCGAGGTGCAAGAAGAGAAGAATCACAAGATTTAAGTTTGAGCCAGACGATTACTCAAAGCATGAGACAGAAAGAAATGCACTTGAAGAGAGCAGAGAGAGCTGAGATGCAGGGTTATGTTCAAGTTCCCACCTCTCCTCCAGGGACTGTAAACCTGAGGGTTAAGTGCGTTCACTGCAGACAAGTGTAGAGCAGCTACTAAAACATGACATGAACTAACACATAACAGAGATACAGCAGAAATGGTTGGAGCTCTCTGCCTCCAACCACTGAATCTGCCTGTGGAGAAGTAACAAGAAAAAGGATTAGTGCCTGGTTTAACAGGTACTGAACACCCACAAATGAGAAACTACAAACCAATGCAGCAGCAGCAGCACAGGTCCTCAAGCAAAAGAAAACCCAGAATGTAGTCTACAGCTTTATAAGTGAAACCATGCACTTAGAAGCAAAATAATCCAAGTAATTTAATTTATTTCCTGCTACTGCCTCACTCTTAAAAGAGGACAGATGCTAAAAATACTTACAGCAGAGTTATAAAAAGAAAAATAGTGACAGCAAATAATAGCAGAAAATAAATCCAAACAATACCTTGTGTTAAGACTATGCAATGCTGACCCACTTTACCAAGTCTGAACTCCACAATTCAGATTCTAAGCACAGACTTCTAAAACCAAAAATGCTTAACCAAATTATCTCTACAGCCTTAACCTTGGCTTCAGAGGCATCGGTGAGAATCTACAACTGCTCTGGTTCTCCCTGTAACTGTGGTGAATATGAGCATTAGAAGAATTCTGCATCACCCAAATCACAGTTCTTCACAAGAAAAACAGTCTCTATGAGTCAAGAAGACAAAAAAGAAAAAGGAGTCATCCAAATCCATGTGCCAGGAATGGCAAAATACAGAGCGGTACCAAAATATTCCAGCCACAAATGCTAACAAGCACAGGGACAGTAAATTTCACCATCTGATCTGATTCAATTGGACATTTTCTTCCTTTGACATTTTTCTTACATCATGTGAAAATGAAGGGATTTGAGCATTATCATCTTAGTGCTCTGAACAGTGTGTTCTACTTAGAAAATCTGTGCATGAGGGAAATATGAGCCCATTCTACTAACTACAAAAGTAGCAATCACTTTTGCTAATCAAGTTGGCCAAAAAACAAAAGCAACATTCCCTAGAGACAGAAGAAACCACTTCCCTCATCAACAATGACAGCAAAATGTATCAGTGAGAGCCCAACTGAATCAAAACATCATCTTCACTTAACAATCAATACATGTTTAATCAAAATGAATCTCTTTTTCTATTTGGTTATCTAAATTTCTTGTTCTGGCCTTAAACCAACCCACTAAAACCATTACTGGTCATATCTGCCTGTGACAGCTTGCAAGAAAACAATAAATTATAGAGAATTAGAGTTACATGGAATGACCTAAATCACTTGACAAACTACACAGAAGCAAGGAACATGACTGAAAATGGTCAAAGGGCTCTTCAGCCTAGGAAAGATGTTCCCAATTATATTTTCACTTTAAATTTGTACAAAGCTGGCAACTGGCAGCCATTGTCTAGACAGCGACCTAAATAGCAGTAAAGACAAAGTGACCCAAATAGACAAGACAGGAATCTTGGCACCTCTCTGGGCATCCTTCATCTGCTGATGGACAACAAGGACAGATCAAACCCCTCTCCCTCTCTGGCAAATAACACCTGCCAGTGAGCTTTACAGAAACATCAGTATCTGTAGGTTTGTCAGCTTTCTCTTCTCACTCATCTCACTGAACAAAAATGGGATGGCTGTAACCAGCTACTCACAGATGTGCCATAAATCAGCACCAAAAGATTGCACCAAGGTTCCCCACTGTAGAAGTAGAGATGGGCACCTGCCACCCAGACCTGGTGCATCCAAGCCTTAGCATAGGGGTCTGGCTCTGGAGATTCCTGCTCTGAAAGATGCCTTTGTCTGACCTAAATAATTTGTTTAGAAATCTGTCCCAAGGCTGAAAGATGCTGGAAAGCAACTAGGGAAGACATATGGATCAAAGAGCCAGGGGGTAAATCCCAGTCTTTTAAAAAAATCAGTTCCAGAGGGCCATAATCATCAGTTTTACTGTATCGTCTCCATTTAATCCAGCAGGCTCAGCTATGGTCACTGGCACAAACACCTCTGAATCCAGCCTTGACCTTTGGGAACCTCTCATTAACCAAGAAGGATCCTCTGGGATGGTGTCATGTTCCCAGTTAAGCACTTCCTTTTAAGAAAATAAAAAACAACATTCAGCTCTTAAGGAATTTTCATGAAGTCATGACAATATTAAGTCAATTTGTTACTCTAATTAGATTGTTTGTCACCTGGGCAATACGTGCTTGCTTGAGTTTTGAAAGTAAAAAATGGTGTTTGGTTGGCGTTTTTTCTGGACAAGGCAGGTCTCTTCCTGATCTGTAGAAATTACCTATTTTTAATCTAGAAAATGTGCCAAGAAATGGGAGGAATGTCAAGGGCCAGAGGACTAGAGAGATCAGCTGTAAATGATCTCAGTTCATTGATTTCAGATCAAAGAGAAACATCACATCCAGTAGGTGAACAGGGAGCAATTACCTGAACTGTACCACAGATCACTTTCCCACTTCAGCAAGGTGAATCACAGCTATGGGTGTAGGAAATACTTTGTGGGAAGAATTAAATTTGTGTTTCCTGATCTACAGAACAATCCTTTTGCAAGTAATATACAAGCCAGCTCAAAGCCAACAGTGGGATCCACAGGAAAACAAAGCTTGAAGACTCTGTTCTAGTGTATTAAAATAGATCACATGGAGCTGAAACTAAATAAACTTAATCTAGAACTGAGATTTAAAAAAAAAAAAAAAAGTTAGCATAATTACCAAAGGCAACGACTTGTCAGAAGGGTGCTCAAAATTCAACATCACAGTAATGTTCTACCTTAACATGGGTTCTCCCTGCTCCAAAGAGTATGTTCTACTTTAGGGCCCACTGTTGATATCTATACTGGAGCCTGGACTAGAATATCACAATATTCCCTCCCTTGTGAACTAATAAAAGTAAGAACATAATGTGGCACTCACTTTTCTTTCCGGTTTCTGGATTTCAGGTAACACTGCACAGAATGGCTTAATAACTTCTAAAAATTTTACTGCTCCAGGAAAACAAACAAACACAAAAGAAGACAGAAAAATAGATTAACAAACATTTATGAATTTGTAAAACTTCACAGAACTTTGTTTAGCTTCCAAAACTGTCTCAAAACTAATATTCTCTTCTTAAAATAGCTGAAAACAGGGTAAAAATGTGAAATAGAATTCTTGTTCTAACCAGATTTGGCCCATTCTTTTTTCCACAGCTGGAATAATTTTAGAGAAGTGGTACTGTATGTATCACCAGAAGTGAACTGAATTGTATTCCATCTAAAAATAAATGACCTATTATGAGTCTGTGCTAGTTAAACACAGAACGATTCTGACATCAAAAGGTATCCATGCAGAGATTGGAATCTTGTGTTTACTGAAGTATTTAGCTGAAAAAATAATTAAATCGCTAAAATATGCTTAGAAATTGTAATTTAAATCAGTGGAACACTTATTCTGATTGGAACTTCAGGGGATTTTATTTTAGCTTTTAATAAATCTCTCTTCACAGTTTCCCCTTTAGTAACATAGAAAAGCTCAACAGTTTGAGCTCTTTTTCTGGGGAAAAAAATGAAATCAATTAAAAAAAAATCAAAGCATTTGTGTTTGGTGGGGAATTTGCCCTCCAAAACTTGAACGTTATTTCCAGCCCCGACACACTGGGACAGACATAAAAAACCACCATCAGCTCCTTTTCAAAGCGAATGCATTTATTACACTACAAGTAACATTTTGGTTGTACTGCCATGTTTACATTTACATTCTGATGTGACCTATGTCTCCTCTATTTATCCCGAGCCCTCAGACAGTTCGCTGGAAGGTGCACCTCACTCCACAGAGGGTGGCTCAGCTCCACCGTGAACAAGGTACCACAGCATCACAGAATGGGGCAGGTTGGAAGGGACCACAGTGGCTCATCTTGTCCCACCTCCCTGCTCAAGCAGGGCCATCCCAGAGCACATGGCACAGGGTTGTGTCCAGCCAGTTCTGCAATATCTCCACTGAGGGAGACTCCACACCCTCTCTGGAAAATCTGTTCCAGTGCTCGGTCACTGCAAAGGACAGAAGTTCTTCCTCATGTTCAGGTGGAACTTCCTGTGCATCATTTCTGCCCGTTGCTTCTTGTCCTATTGGGTGGCACCACGGAGAAGAGCCTGGTCCATCCTCTTGACACCCTCCCTTTAAGACACTTATACACACACATATATGTATGTGTATATAGGGTATACATACTACTCAGGTATATATAGTGTGTGTATATATACAGTAGGGCTAGAGTGGAATAGGACACCCCACCAAGAAGCAGTGCCCGGCCTCACGCTGTGCCCGGCAGCACCGACCCTGTGCGAGGAGCGCCTCAGCACCCCCGGCCCTGCCTGCGGCAGCGCCCGGGGCACGACGCCCCCTCGCCGGCCACGGGCCACCGGCCACGCCCTCCCCGCGCTGCCCGGGGCCGCTGTCTCCCACCCTGGGTCGCGGCCCGCTCCCTCCCGGCTCTGTCCGCACTCACTGCCCATGGCGGTGGCGGCCCGGCCGCGGTCCCAGCGCTGTCACCGCCGCTGTCGCCGCCGTCACGTGACGGGCGCTGCGGACGGGCCGTCCCTCCCCGCCCGGGGGGACACGGCGGTACCGCCCTCACTGAGCTCCCCCCGCGCCCTTCCCCAGCCGAGGGGAACCGGATCGGCGGGGTCGGCGGGGAGCGGTGGCCGCCGCGGCGGGATCAGGCTGACGCCGGGCAGCCGCCGCGGCGAAGGACCGCGCTCCCGGAGTGCTCCGCGCGCCGGGAGGGGCGGGCACGGCCCCTCACCGCCACACCTCAGCCTGCCCGAGCGCGGGAAACTCCCCGCCCCTCACTCAGGCGTCAGGGGCTTTGAGGTTTCTGTGATGTTGTTGGTACAGCAGTACCAAGTGAAAAGCACAGGTTGAGCGGTTTGGTACCGAAGTGTTTTATTAACAGCCCAATCCATCCGTACTGACAGATGGATGTGATAATTTCACAGGGTGAAAGGCCATTGGGCCATTGGCGCATGTCCAAAGAACTGCAACCGAGCTGGAAAAGGGTCTGAAGCACAAGTCCCATGAGGAGCAGCTGAGGGAGCTGGGATTGTTCATCCTGGAGAAAAGGAGGCTCGGGGTGACCTTCTCACTCTCTACAACTCCCTGACAGGAGGGTGTAGCCAGGCGGGGTCGGGCTCTTCTCCTGGCTAACCAGTGGCAGGGTGAGAGGATATGGCCTCCAGCTGCACCAGGGGAAGTTTAGGTTGGACATAGGTAGGAATTTCTTCACAGAAAGGGTGATTAGACATTGGAACGGGCTTCCCAGGGAGTTGGTGGAGTGACTGTCCCTGTGAGTGTTTAAGGAAAGCCTGGATGTGGCACTCAGTGCCATGGTCTGGTTGACAAGATGCTGATCAGTCACAGGTTGGACTCAACGGTTTTGGAGGTCTTTTCCAACCTAATTGATTTTGTGATTCTGTAATTCTCTGAAGTAAACCTGATAACCTATTCTAATATCATCCCACAAGCACCAAAACAGGTATCACGCCTATAGAGCTCTCAGTTACAACAGCCAGTGGTCTATAAAATTTGGATTATCAGAATTTATTGCAAGATTTAGATATGATAATTTAAAATAGTATTTATTCTTTCTGAGTAACTCAACCTATTCAAGCACAAGCTTGAATTCTTCCTGTATTAGGCTAAGTTACCAAGAGAGAATGCGAAATGTGTGAAGCATTAGGGCTCCTCCAAAACTTTGAATCTATGTTTTGGATTGCACTCTGCATTCCCTAAGAAATCCTCTTAACCAAGACCTTGCTACAATACCTAAACAACTTTGCTCAATAGCTTCCATTATCCGAAATCACTTAGAAAAGTTTTTTCTTCCAGTTTTATATAGTCATAATTTTACAACTCCTAATGAGCAGCTCCATAGCAATTACTTTCACCTGGAGGTCTTGTACAGTCTGACAAATGCCCATAATTAATGGGCCTGGCAGTTTACTTGTAGATTTTAACGTCCAAGTAATAGCTGAGTTAGTAGCTAAGCTTCAGGAAGTTTCTTGTAATCACCCTTTGTTCAGATTTTTAGCCATAGTTATCTTAGAAGTTGATTAAATTACAGATTTTGTTAGAAAACCCTCCTGTCTCTACGTCACTGGCCTCTGTTTTGGTGATTGATAAAAGGTCCAGGAAGTTTCTTCAGTCCATACTGATAGAGATGCATCTCTTCAGGTGTCCTGAACAAATGTTTCTATGTCACTCACGAGTGGGTTCCCACAGACAGAAGCAAAAAAGTCAAAATGCAGTATTGTTTTCTTTGCTTATTCAAAATATACTGTGTTCAGAACTTTTCATCTTCAAAGTTCAGACTGTATTTTTAAAATCTAACATCACTGTTACTAAAATACTTGTTTTAATGTTTGTCTTCCTGATGTGTTTTCTTCCTGTCAGTGAGAGTTTCTGCTGTCCTTAATGAACTTTCAACCTAACAGCTCGTTACTTCAATGTCTACTTTTTTTCTTTCTAGTCTAGCACTTCTGAAAATCCTGACACACCACAATGTACAAATGCTGTAAATATCTCTCTCTTTCTAGTTAGCTCCTTGGTATCTAGCAGCACATAAAGCTTTACTTCTCCATGTGTTAATGACTCACAGAATTTCCTGTCCAAGGACTGGGACTTGCTCTTTTACTCACTCACCCAACTTGTGTAGCATCTCAGGCAGAAGGTGTGACTGTTGGGATGTCCTGTGCAGGGCCAGGAGCTGGACTCGATGATCCTTGTGGGTCCCTTCCAACTCAGGATATCCTATTGTTCTATGATTCTAATTTCTGCTTCTCTTTTCCCCAAAGCAAAAGTAATCCAGCACTGTGCAGGGATGTCCCAGCCTGCATGCAGAGGAGCAAGGCGCACAGATGGAAAACAGCCTTGTGTGCATCCAAAATTGGTGGGAGAACCAGTGTGAGCCCCCAAGTCAGCAAGTGCTTTGCCTTGCTCCTGGGAGCTGTTATCCATCACGCAAGAGCAGTGTTCTGCAGGCAGTCTGCATCAGCTGACTGAGGAAAGCTGTGCTCAAGCTCTCCCTTCCTACCCCAGTATCCCTGGGGAGCTCCATGGCACACCAGCGCTGGGCTGGGTGCATTGAGCCAAGCAACACTACAGAAATAGCTTTGTCTCCCACCAAGAGGATCAAACAGGGTCAGAACACTTGAGCATCCTTTATTTGGTTGGATAACCAGACCTGCACAGCCCCTGGGGGAGTGGTGCATAACAAGGTCAGGTTTGGGCCATGTGAAACTCAAAACATGGGGTCTGTTCTTCTCTTGTGTGCACCGTCATAGTGAAAAACTGTGGGTTTATGTAATCCTCAGTGTGCAGTCAAGGCTGGTGATTGCGCTCTACAACTTCCTCGGCTACAGCTGCAGCCAAAACAACATTACTCTTCAGCCTCCTTTTTCTAGTTATCAGCAGAAATTTAAAGCAGAATATGCCTTGATTAGATAAAGCTGTTCAGGATGTGCAGGAGGTTGTGCAGTTTGCTAGAGCAAAGTGGGAGAAACGTGATTTCGTGTTGCTGTGATGGATGTGCTAAAGCAGTGATGTGAAACATCACAGAACAGAGGTTGCAGAGGTTACTTCTGGGCCATATGGAGTTAATGAATGAATGAATATGTGAATTAACTAGGATGAAATACTAAAGCAGGCTTCAGAGATGATTTTGGGAACTGTCTCCCCAGGTGAATGCACACTCTGCCTGTGATCTGCCCTTTCTCACCTACCATGACTTACCATCCAGCATGCAAGTGCTGGATCTGGTTAAACTCCACTTGCTTCTTTTCAGAAATGTCTCTGGCTCACAGTGAGTTTGGATTACTTGAGCATTGCTTGCCCAGGTAACTGAGAAGAGCAAGGAGGTGCCAACTTCACCCTGAATCCAGGAAAGGAAAAATGCTGGGGAAAAATCCTGTGGTAGCAGGAATGCTGCTATGGGACAGTCAGCACTGGGGTCAGCCTGGGATGCCTGTCTTTCATTTGGCTTCATTATTCTTCCACTTAATCTCAATATTTTTAACCTTTCTCCTTTGTTTCCCAATAAAGACTGATTTATTTTGTTTCTCCAGATGACAGCTGTGCTCAAACCATCCCTTGGGATTTCTCACCCTCTGGGTGAGAAAAACAGTGGTGCCTGAACCCTTCAGGATCCATCCTGCAAGGTCCCCACAATGGGAATCCTGCTTTAACAACTCATGCACTGAGAAGAGCACCAACAGCCACAACAGATTGCATTCCTGGCCCTCAAGGAAAGAAAAAAGAGAATCCACAACATTCTGCTATAGAAATGGCTCATTCCCAGGCATGGGGAAGCATTTATTTGATCAAGCAGCACTAACACTTCTGTGGAAACCGAAGAAACAGAACCTGTTTCCACACACGCACCATCCAAGGAAACTCTCAAGTGCAAATAAGCAGCATGATATAAGGTATTCCACAGTCACCTCACCAATCTGTCCCCTGGACTGGATTTTTAACTTTATAAAGACATTTTGTAGAAAATTGTATAAGAGAACAAGACGTATCAGGAGTAACAGGCACTTCTCATTGTTAGGTATTCCCCAGCATGAAAAAATTGTTTCATGATTACCAAACTTATTCCACCTTTGGTTTTTTTTCCATTTTGAAGAACTAAGAGTCTTAAGGATCTGGCCTTTGTTCTTCTTCACAGGAGGAGGCACTAAATATGACTGACATCAGGAGCAATCTGTCCACTGAAAACTTAGATAAATGTGTGGGTCAGAACATCTTCCTGTTGCTGATTGTGGAGGATTCCAATGCCGACTGCTGGGGCTGGTAGAGGAGGTCTGCTCACAAGACGGAGCTGAAATTTGAGTTGTGGGGAAATGATTAATGAAGGACACATCTTCACATATTCACTAATAAAGAAGCACATCTTGAGATCCTGATGTCACAGTGATATCTGCTGTCAGATACTGGGCAGTCCTAGCTGGAGGTAATGCAAGAAGTTATCCCTCGTCTCCCAAAGACCATGGCTCCAAGGACATTATAGTGCATGATCTGCCTGAGCAAATGGCACCTTTGCATTCTCCTCCTACTCCCCTAGCTGGGATCTTTCATTATTATGTCTGCTTTGACTGAACACCATGTAAAATAAAGCTCCAGTCCTGCTCTTCACCAGTGGTGCTATAAAGAGCAGAAGTAGCTGAAATTAGAACACATATTTGGTTTAGGCATCAGGATTAGGTTTTTGTTGCAAGCACATGTGGCAGTTTGGATGTTTGGGAGAACTTCTGTGGCCAGCACAGAGCTGGGTGACTGATGGACAAGTTGAATTTTGCATTCAAGGAGAACTTCACGCTTCATTTTAAAGACTAAAACACCCGGGGGACATTTTACCTTAAGCCCCAGCTGCTTTTCAAACCGTGGAGACACAAAGGACCATGGACCCATGTTCTGTGGTTCTTCCTGACTCCAGATGAAGACTAAAGGAAGGATAAGGGTACAAAACAAACATACATATTTATCTTTCCAGCAAAGAAAGAAAACCAGTCTTTTGTTTTTGTAGCATCTCTATTTTTCTGTCTTGCCACTACCTTTGAAATGAAGGCATGCCTCATTCAATTCCCTTCCAGGTCATAGCTGAATTCAAACCCAAAGTATATCCACCATTAGGGTATACTGTGTGTATATTCTGCCTTTCTGCTGCTGTTTTCAAAAGCTACTAAAAGGACTGGGCTGCAAAGACCAATGCAACAAAATCTCAAATGGTTCGCTTTAATTTTCAGTGCTGCTTCTTGGAAGCTAACAATAGCACAGAAACAAGTTCTTTTAGCACAAGTAATAAACATTTCTGAAGCATCCTACTCCAGAAACACTTGGATGTATGAGGGGGAGAACAAAGAGGAAAAAACCACTATAGCTCTTCATCTTAAAAGGCAGGCAACAGATTTAGTTCAGTACTTCAAAGAGATTAGAAACACAAAGGTAGAAGCCTGGCTAACCTTTTGCATGGCTGTATTTGCTCAACTCTTGCTGTAGACCTTCCAGGGGGAAAGGACAGAGCTCTTCAAGTCTCAGAATAGCTATGCTGTGCTGCTTCTCCCCCAGTGTTTCTCTTTGCTTCACCAGAGCATAGTAATGCTTTCCAGAACACAGCACGACTTGGGTGACACTAAAAAAAAAAAAAAAGAATGTTTCCAAGTTTAGTGTTTTACAGAAACTTGATGCAGAACAGCTTCACACCTCCAACGAAAACAACCAGTCAAACTTCAAAGACAACTTTATAAAGCTAAATTGCTTCCCTTAGACTATCTTTTCTCTTCTTCACTTTCCCTTCCCTCCCACCCCTTTCCAATAGTTGGCAAACTAATCTTTGGGCACAGTATGCCAGAGCTCAGAGGTCCTGTTTCTTCAGTAATTCTGGGAAAGTTACCTTACAATGGGATTGATCTCTCTTAGCTTTGACTACCTAAAAATTAAACACCCAGTCAAAGCTCTAGTCATCTCTGCACTCTCTGTAGAAAATAAACGAGAGGAAGAGAAGTCCCTCCAGAGGACAATTCTCTGCCATGCCAAAGCAGGACTGCCTGCAGGAGAGACAGTACACCCTCCTGCAATCACAGAGGTCTTGGCTGCCTAACATTACCGGACAAAGCAACAAGATAAACTACACCCTTTGTGCCTCACCATCCCACTTAAAAAACCCAAGATGCTAAGGTACTTCCAGCCTTTTGATTAGGAGTCAGGAAGGAAATAGGGAGGAGGCTCAGACTTAGGTACTACTGGGGCAAGGAGCAGATAAGGGAAAAAAAATATTAAGGCTGAATTGGTCATTGTGAACAGGATTCACTGTAACATCTGAAGGGAGAGAAATGTACACACACTTCATTATTGCCCTACCTCATCAGCTCAGGCATTCCAGCCCCAGAACAAAAATTCTGGGTTCCGTTTGGGCCCCTCATGACAAGAAAGACAGTGAGCTGATGGAGGCTGTCCAGAGAAGGGAATGAGCTAGGGAAGTGTTGGGAGCATAAGTTCTATGGAGAGAAGCTGAGGGAG
>VYXC01007878.1:1572721-1593998 GCA_013397175.1 Platysteira castanea
GCTCTCTACATCTCCCTGACAGGTTGTGGCCAGGTGGGAATTGTCTCTCTCTCAGGTAACACACAATAGGACAAGAGGAAATAGCCTCGAGTTGCATCAGGGGAGGTTTAGATTGGATGTTAGGAAAAATTTCTTCACTGAAACAGTCAAGCACTTGAACAGGCCTCCCAGGGCAGTGGTGGAGTCACCATCCTGTGATGTGACACTTGGGACATGGTTTAGTGGTGGACTTGACAGTGCTGGGCTGAAATTGGACTTGATGATCTTAAGGGTCTTTTCCAGCCTAAACAAATCTATTATTCTATGATTCATGTCACAGCTGCTCCCAGTGACTGTCAGCTAATGGACATGGTGCAGAACAGGACCCACCAGGTTGGTAACTACAGTCACAAACTCCATGTGAGGCCAAGGGCCGACAACCTGAACACTTCACTGTTTTGCAGATAGATGTGGTAACTACCAACAACAACCAGAAGAAAAGGAGAGGAAGTAAAACTAACCACAGTTGCCCACCATGAAACATTTTCCCCTCAAAGTCACCTCTTTCATATCACCTCAAATTTGAGCTGTTGGGTAGAAGAAAGGGACAGGACATCATTTTTGAGCTTCTCCCCTAAGAAAGCAGAGCTACCTTTTAGGATCTACTGAGGAGTCACCAATGACAGGCTTGAATGTTGTCCCTGGGGCCATTTCTTCAAAACTTGATACAGCAGCCTACATGGGGGAAGAGCTAGAAGTTACCAAATCTTGCTGCTTTTCCTTCAGGCCAGAGTCAGAAAGAATACTGAGACAGGGTTTTGGTAAGTACAAAATACACAGTCTTCCCTCTCCCTCCTATTCCCACACTCAATGCAAATTGGGATGATAAGGTTCCCAAGGACACCATCAGACCAGGAATGAACCCTACTTCCAGCTCACCTCCACCCAGCTTTAACCCTCAACCTATTTGGCCCAAACACGCAAAATCCCGCTGATTTGACCCCAAAACGGTGATCAGAGAACACAGAGGAAGAAGAATGAGGGGAAGGGAACACAAAAGAAGATAAAGAGAAGGGGAAAAAAAAAAAAAAAAAAAAAAAGGAGGAAGGACATTTTTCAGCTTACTGGGAACCTGAGTAACACTTTGGGAGAAGCAACAATGAGAGGTTTCCTGAAGTTTCGGACCATTTGCCGCCGAAGTAAATGGAAATACTGTGCAGGGGTGGTGGGATGCACAACTGACATGTTGACCTGGTCACCATCCACTCCCTCTTCTGAGCTGTCACACATCTGTACAGGGGAACACAGCAATACCTTGTCAAAAGCAAGCAGTGAGACCAGTATGGAACAAAGAGGCACACTGACACGTAGAGGAGCAGATTAGCAAGTATCCCAAGAGAGGAACAACTTCAGAGAAGAAATGGGTTTAGCATTTAACTGGTAAGATTATATCTGAACTGCCTCTTTCAAGCACACTGCAACAAGGGCACCAGGAATCCCCATTTTGTATTTTTGCAGCACAGCTCCCAGAGCACTGACTGCCAGTGCTGTGCTGGGGATATGTGACCCTGAGAGATGTGGTGGGTACCTGTAAGAACCGTTCCATCCGGCAGGACGAGTGCTCAGGGCCTGCACCGTCATAGCCATGGGGTAGAAGAATTACTATCCCACTCTGCAGAAGCCACTTGGCCTCACCTAGAAACACAGAATGAGGAGGAAGGAAAGGATGATTTCCACAGAACATAAAGCCACAGAACACATTACTTTGCACAAACTACTCAGGAAAAAGAAGAGCTAATTTCCACATCATTAAATACAAGCCTGAAACATGCTGCTGGCATTTTGCCCTGAGGTTCACTACAGTGAAACAACACACATAGGGTGAACTGAAGTTTCTGAAATCATCATGTAGCTCTGGGCTCCCAGAAGACTTATGTCTCCACATGGAGCACATGACACAGTGAAATTTTAAAACTTCACCTCTACATGTGTGATCCTAGCAGCATCCTGTGAACCAGTCCTGGCTTACACAGCAGTGCTCATTCCCCTGAGCTCTGCCAAACCTCCTGCACAATATAAGAGATTACAGTCAAATCCAGGACGTCATTTATCCCAGCTTCAAATACATGTAGGTGGCAGAGGACGGCCTCTGAATTTCCATCTATGACTACAGAGGTTTTACTCAGAAAATGTATTAGAGTCAAACTTAGTCAGGTGTCGTTGTGGGGTTTGTTGTTTGTTTTAAATAATCACTATTTTCCTTCTCTATTGCTTCAGGAATTTTTCAGATGCTTTACGAAGGAAAGGTACAGCCTATAAAGCTATCAACCATATATACACACAGAAAAATAAATGTGGGGGAAGAAAGGCCATTAGTATAATTAATTGTCCCTTTCTAATGACTCTGCCAAGGAGTCTTTCATTTTAGATGTACTGTCTTCAGAGAAAAGCTAAACAGAAGTCAGAACCTCACAGGCAAGCTCATAGAGCACCTTGAGAAAACAGAATTCTTTGCACGACATGCTGCCCCTTTACTTGAAAGAGGAAGGATTTTCTAAAAATGTGCATAATACAAATGATTGATTCTTAAATATGTTAGTTCCTTGTACACTCACCTCCAGAGATGAAAGTGTCAAATATTATCTGGGCTCCATTAAAGAAGTCTCCAAATTGAGCTTCCCAAATTGGCAGTAACTTAGGGCTCTCAATACTCATTCCATATTCAAAACCAAGCACAGCTTCTTCAGACAAGGGACTATTACTCACCTACCAAAAGGAAATTGTTGGGAGGGGTGGGTGAGGATGCAAAACAACCAAGGGTTAAGAACCCTTGGAATCAGGTAATCAGTGCTGGGCACAATGAGGACATGAACTCCTAAAGGCAACTGAGAGTCTGATTTTTTGCCGATTTTTTGCTTTTGAATGAAGGCACTGATGGGAAAAGAATAATACCTGATCTCTCAAGGAAAAGCAAACCCCCTTGTTAAAGTTGTAATTTGTAACGACAAAGAATAGGGATGCCCTGACAGTTTTTATGTCCCTGTATCTGGGGTTTGCCAGAATATACAGACTGCCTAGGTATGTCTCAGCAGCTTTAAAAAATACATTGTTTCAGCACAACTTGAAGAAGGAAGTCTTGTGGGCCACAGAACCTACCTCTAGGAAACCTTTCTGGTCTGGGGACATGTGATTCAGAGGAATGTAGGTATCATCTGTCTCTTGGCAAACCAACATCGCGTGTCGTTGGCTAAAGGTTCCTCTGCCAACATCTTGTCCACTTAGTCTGATATTAAACCCTTGCCAAGCAACAAACAAAACACCAAATCAGCAAATCATGTAAAAAGTAAGCATGCAGGAAATAATTCTATCTCTTGTTATATCTCTTCTTGGATTTCCCCTCATCAGCAGCATCAAATCTGAGATGCAATTCTTAACCAGCAACAGCTCCAACTCACAAGCACACAGATGCTCTGACATTATTTTGGGTAAAATGGTTCAATTTACTGTAGCAAACTGCAAAAAATGTACATTCTGTATCATATGTAAATGGAGAATTGAATTCAGGCTAGAGAGGAGGGAGAAGAAATAGTAGCATAAAGCACACAAAGCTCTTGGGAGCCCCACTGATGTCAGCTGTACTGCTCAAGTGCTCACCTCTATGCACAAATGTTTTTGGGGAGTGGGAGGGAGCTACAGTTCTCTGAAGATATTTAAGACTCAGTCTACAAATACTAGTGACATATAGGATTAACATTTACCTTCTCTTAGACCATGCAAATTGTCAAATTTATACATCATATCCATATTTTTACTTAGAAACACCTAAGAAATCTAATGTTATCCTTTATTGACATTAAAGCAAAAATATTTTACTGTCTGCTCTCTAGTTGCCTCTTACCTTGGCACAGCAGAGAACCAAATGCTAAAGTTTCAGCTGTTGCCCAGTCCAGCTTTTTTCCTTCCTCCATTTTTTGAACTCTTGACTAAACAAGTAAAGAACAAGAAAAAATTACTATTTTGTCTTTTTCCATCTGTAGCTCTTCTGGTGGCACAGACTAATATTAGAAGCTAGGAAAAAACTACACGCTATGGAAAGAAATGCTGTATTCCTGCAGCCAGCTTAGGTTGAATTGGAGTACAGTCTTATTTCAGCACATCCTGAAGAAGGTTGCCTGAGGACCACAGAACCGTGGATGATCCATGTGTTCACCTCCCAGTCAACAAACTGTGGACTGATGAATTAATCCTAGTCTGAAAATACAAAAAATCTTAGCACAGCACAGAGTATAGTCTTGACAGACTTCTGGTCTGTCTGGTTAGCAGTGATGAAAGATACCAGGTGTAACTATTTCAGTTTCCAGAACTCCTCCCTATTCTGGCCTGCAGAACTGCAGACAAATGATCACACTGAGCTGTGGAGTTCTTGCCTTGGGCTGGGAAGACAAAAACATCAGTCTTTTGAAATACTCAACTCACAGCCTCTCTCTGGCTGCCAACCAGACACCTGCACACACTCATCATCCATCACAGGGAAACACTCACAAATTCCAAACCGATCCAAACCAAACACAAACTTAGGAGCTATCAAACCCTGACTGTCAAACTTGGCCACATGTTGTCTTATGTTTATATATATAACTCATAAAACACTCACTACTGGCTTTAGAAGCTGTGTACACTATTGCCACGTTCCTGAGTCATTCTCCCACAAAGTACTCATTCTAATTACCAACTATATAAATGCTAGTAAGTTATCATAATAGTTTCTTTCCATTTGTAAGGATAATTAACTGTATTTTATAAGTTTTTTTCTTCATAGCAATAAAATATTGTTGAAATAACAAACTGAAGTATATTGTCAGACTTGGGGGAGAAGATACATCTATTTCAAAACTGGAGGAGAAATGGCATCATCTCAGCCTTGAAACAGAGTGAGCTGTTTTTCCTAGAGAGTACCATGCTATTCTTTAACTGGCAACCCTGCTGTGTGTTTAGACTTTTCCCTGTAGCAGGTTGTACCTTTGAGCCATGGGATCAGAAGTATCATGATGCTCTACTCACCTGTGCATAGGTCTTCAGGAGATGGCTGTGCATCTGGAGCTCTTCAGGCACCTCCACAGACTTGACTCCAATGAACTGCAGGAGTGGCACAGGCATCCCTGTGTCCCAGGTGGTGATTTTGGCAGAAGGGTTGACGAAGCCTTTCCAGTGAGCCTGCAGGTTGGTGGGAGGTGGACTGTACGAAGTCAGGTTGGCAAGGTGATCGTTCAGCTTGGAATAGTACGTGGTCTTTATCTCAGACACTTCAGCCTCAGTCATGAGCCCAGCAGCCGTGAGGTGTTCTGCGTATGTGTCCGGGATACTCTTACGGGATCTGCCAGGGAGGGAATCAAACCCCATAGATATTAAGCCTAAAAACAGTGTCACAGGAGAACAAGGAAATACCATCTTACTACAGTCAGGTACCATGGAAAACTCATATAAACAGTGTCCTGGTCCATTATACTTATTTGCATGAAGTTCACTTTTCTGGCATTTTCAGAAAGATAACAGTCCTCTTAGAGATGTGTTTTCTAGTCCTTTATTTAAAAAGCAAAAGAAAAAGTGCTGTAGTTGGCAGTTACAAGTGAAAACAAGTCAAAACCCCCTCTGTGCTACATGCATATTTTCTTCAGAGAAATTCACAGTAGGATTTCTGCACTGGGGAGAATCAAGGCAACCATTCCATAAATGCTTCACCTAAAATACCAGAATTCACTGGCAAGTGAATTTTTGTGTGTTTTTCTTCAGGGATAAGGATGGAATCTGAATACATTTAAATTCTTATAAAGATGAGTCCCCACTGGAAGCAGCAGGACCAGGCAAAGACAGGACAAGCATCGTGCTGGCTTCCTGCCCATTCTCCCACATTATCACGCTTCTCCATGGCACACAGAAGGCAACTTTGCCCTCTGATTCTGGTGGTCACAAATTTGAAATCCAAGAGCTATGTCCAAGATTGTTCTCCAAAAAGCACCAAGCCACACATTCAAGAGCCAACAGTAGTGATTACCCTCATTAACATCTCATTATCAGACTCACACCATAGTCAAGGGCTGCTGACAGTGTAGCTGCGCTTACATAAAGACCTGTGGATATGTCAAAGGATCGCACGCAGAGACTTCTGTTGCAGCAGCAAGACTGAGGTGGTGCAGATATATTTTGGTGGTGCAACCCTTACCTGATGATTTTGTACATGCTGGGGTTGGTGAAGAAGGGCTCATCAAGCTCATTGTGGCCCCACTGCCTGTAGCACAGCAAGTCCACGATCACATCCCTGCGGAACTGGCGCTGGTACTCCACAGCCAGTCGTGTGGCACGGACAACTTCCTCAGGATCATCCCCGTTCACATGGATAACTGCACATCCGATGATTTTACCTGCCCAGGGATTCAAAACAGAACAGGAATCACACCCAACCCCTTCCAAAGAAAGCAGACACACACCTGCTCTGCTGAAACTACAGACAACCTATGTGAAGTAAATATAATAAAAACAAATACAAAGAAGATGCTCTTTGTGATGAGAGCTGGGGTAAGGAGAGGAGTCTTGCCTGAAAGAAAGTGCTATTAGCCCAACCTGTTGTATTTGTCAGTTTGAGCACAACTTCTTTACTTTGTTCCCAGAGGACTTTTTAGACACAGTTCCTGCATCATATTAATCTGGTGGTATACAGGGGCTGGGAGAGAACTACTTGACTGCTTCTCTTTCAAACAAAAATTGAGTTTTATTTCCTTCATATCCTAAGCTATCACTACTATGAATTCATACAGGCCAAAAGCAACTTTCTCCCTTATCAGTAGGGAATATCATTCTGTCCACTGCTCCTCCAGGCACAGAAATCTCTTCATTAAAGAGAACACTCTAAAATTTCAATATCTTAACACCCTCTCCTGTATGCCAATTTGGCTGCAAGCAACAGTGCTCCTTTTGTACTTTATCTGTCCAAATTCTGAGAAACTAAGATACTTCAGCCTGGCTTGTGCCAAGTTTCCCTCCCTAGCAAAATACTAAAGCTCAGCTACATAACAGCCCCTCCTCACTGACAGGTAAGAAGAAAGGAAAACTAAGGATGGAGGCAAAAAACCAAACCCAAACAAAAACAATCCATAACACAAAACCAGCCCAGGGAAAACAGTAGTAACATATGCTATCTACCTTATCAGATTTAATGGATCTACTTGTTTGGTTTGATGAAACCATAAGACAAACATTCGATGTTTGGTCAAAAGCATACAAAAGTATATTTTTACTTATTGTAGACGCATATAAGATAACTAACTACTATGTCTCTGATCTTGCTGATAGTACATCTGTTTATCACTAAGAAAGATCAGTCCAAAACAAAGCTTCTAGTTCAGGCATAGAAAGGTCTTGAGCTTCATCTTTAAACTGAAAGCTCAATAGGCTCACATGACAAACAAAACAGCAAAAATGGAAGAGTATCTGACCTATAAATCTTGCTCAGAAAACACATTGGGATGATTTTTATTAAAATTAACAAGATATATTTAAAATAAATCTGTTATATACTCCATTGCAATACTTTTTCAAAAGCTGTCAATAATATGACCGAAACTAAATGAGTTATAAAGACTTCACAGCAATCTTGCAATTATTTTATCACATCCTGTAAAAATGTGACAAGATTTCCCCATGATATTTAGTCTTTTCCATAATGCAGATAGGAGAGGGCACATTTTTAGTATATGAATTGTTGCTAGTAGCAGGGAATAATAGATAATAATTTTAATTTCTACTCTACCATGAAACTGGAGTTATATTAATCTCTCCCTAGAGATGACAGGCAGTTGCTATAAAAAGTCCATTGCACAGCTTACACTGGAGTTAAAAATCCTTTCTGACACAATAGGCAATGTTGCTTGTGACTCAATCCTACATACCAATGTCACTGCAGTACAGAGACGACCTTCCTCGCTCTGGAGGAGTGGTATAGCCCAGCTGGTTGTTAACAATCAAATGGATGCTCCCACCAACTCTGAAATGTGGTAGATTAGAGAGGGTCAGTGTTTCAGGAACAATCCCTTGCCCAGAGAAAGCAGCATCGCCATGAACCTACATCAGGGAAGAAGATGGAAAAGTCTCATTAGGAAACACTGGAGGAACAGCAAAATCAAAACCACAACTCATTAAGCAAGACCTTCTAAATTGAGTACATGGAACAGATACAGTTCCAGCTGGACCCACTTCTTAATCCCTCTCAGAATACTGTTTCCATGACTTGAGAGTTTATATAGCCTTATCACTAACACAAGGTCATAGCAGCCAACAAATGTACCTAACTGCCTGATGTTATCCCTACATGGAACTGACCTATAATCTCTTAAAACTGACCCACCAGTGTCCAGGTGACTGCAAGTTTCCTGGCTATGGCAGAGCTGCAGCAGTCAGAGGCAAGCCACTGACCCCTGAACAAAGGGAGCCACTCACCACAGCATTCACTACACCTTTGCTGAAGTTAAATGCTGGTGAACTGCAACTTATGCCCATTTCCACCTTACCAAACAGACAAGAACATAAAAACAAGTGGAAAATGAACCAAATGGAAGAGCTCAAAACCAAAGAAAAACTTTCAGAAGGAAATAAAACCTAAGTTCTTAGTTACATTTCAAAATAGCAATAGCAAATAAATGTTGCAAATAAAAAGAATAGTTTGGAAGGGAAAGGGAGAATATTGTGATATCCAACCCAGGTTTCCAAAAAAGGCTAGAGATACTGGAGTGAATATCATCTATCGTTTCAGTGTTTTGAAACTGGAGACAGTTCTCCATTGATGAATATGACCATAGCTTCCTCAGAATGCAGACTCAATCATTTACAGATCAAAGTCACTATACAGATTGATGGACTTTCTTATTGAAACCAGATGACAGTTCTCCTTTCTAGCTATGGAATAGTGGTTTCAAGCCTTCTGCAAGTACACCAAGGTAACAGAGGTGCAATCAACCACTGAAACGGCAGCACTGGGTTTTATACCATTCCAACACAGATTTTTAAGGGGTATCACAGCAAAATAAAGGAAACTACTGCAAGAGAGACAAGCCAGCGTCCCCACTCTATCCCTTACCATGCTACACTTGTTCCTGAAGTGTTGGGTTTTCTCTTTTCCCTCCTGGTTTCTTCTGCTGCCTAAGAAGGCTACACTTCTTGGTGATAGCATTTGAGTGAAGACCCTAAAACATCTGAGAAAACTTTATGGCCTTTAGCACATCCCAAAGCATTAAAGCCTACAGACGGTGTGACTATCAAGCTAAACAAGCTTCTTCATATGCATCTCAAACCCCAGAGGATTCCATTTCTGTGGTGCAGGTAGGATTTTACTCATTCTACCAAAAAGATGGAGACAGTTTTTGCTAGGGCATGTTTTCCTCTGGGCTGCATTAGCAAAAAGCTAAAAGAAAGGTCATCATCAACTTTAATTTGCCAAACAGTGACCCTGAGAGTGGAATTTGTTTCTGGGAGATCTTACTCTCAGATTTCATTTCAAATCATAAACATCAGTAGTTGCCTGATGTCCAGGAAGTGGAGTTAAGGTATGTGAGAAGGTGAAAAATAAACCACTCTCCAGCAGAGATGGACAATTAAACACTGCAGACAATTAAACACTGCAGAGGTGTCCATGGGTAGTTAATCAAGAAGAGTTTTATAACCCTTATAAATTCTGAGCACACTGAAGTTCCAGAAAAGAAGACCTTCAGACCCTGGACAACAAAGCTCACCACTGACAGTGGCACCTTAAATGATCTTTATTCATTCTTCCCTCAAGCTCTGGCACTGAGGCTTGTGGAAGAAGAGAAGAAATGCCAGTATAAACCTCTATTCAGAGTTCAGAGTGTCTACACTTATATTTCTCAAGAGGAAGCACTGTATAAACAGAAAGTCCAAAGAGAAACTTACAAACCAAGATTCTGAAACACAAGGTGCCTGCTTTCATCTTTTCTCAGTTAGTTGAATGAGAGCAGTTAACAGTTACAATTAAAAATTTGCCTGTTTTCAATCTAACTCTTGTACCTCTTGAAGTCACAGTCACAAATAATGACGTTCAGGTTCCATGATACATTTTCTTCCTTTTAGGAATACTTTGAATAAGTTTACTAACATGGAGGTGTTTAGCTCAGAATCAAATGTTTCTCTTCTCTGCTGTGCAATCTTCCCTACCACTTACCCCTACAAATACTAAAAAGTTAAATATTTCTTGGATAGAGAGGGTCCATTTATCCTGAAGAATCTTTTTTTAAAGAGTCATAATACTTTCATCACTACATGGTGAAGATCTAGCATTATGAGAAAGAAACAATAGTATTTTCTCAAACTAAGATATAACTGCACTGAAAGATGGAGACACATTGGGCAGGAAAAGTTGCCTGCACTTGCATGCTCTAAAGCCTTTTTAAAAATAAAATCTAAGAACCCTAACTTTCCCAGAATATGTCATATTCTCATTTCTGCTTTTTCACAATAGCCACACACTTCTAGAAGAAAGCAAAACATTTTTTCAACTGAAATACACTTTCACTCCTACATATAACTTCTTCCATGTTTGTTACATTTTACAGAACATTTCTGCCCAACTTATTTTTACTCCTGGCATTAAAATGTTAAGAGTTCTACTCACTTGTTTTTCCAAGTTGAATTCAATGCAAGAGAAGAAAATTTATCAAGGAACTATTTAGGATTGCTTCTACAGCTATACAAGTCAGTTCAAGGAGCAAAAACTAATTCCAGCAGCGTCTTCAACAGTACCATGACAAAATGACAAAATTCTAAATCCTCCTGAACATTTTGGAGCCTTGTTGACAGCTCTTCTCCAAACCCGTTAATTTGAAAGGCTTCCAGCGGTGGTTTAAATACAAAAGTGAGGAAAGGCACACATGGCTCTCAATGCAGAATATTATTAAAATAAAGGGAGTTATCAGAATCAGTTATTCAGAAATCTTAAAAGTGCAATTATTTAAATGCCAGTATCCTCAGATATGCCACCTGGAAATCTTCCTTGCCCTCCTCTTTTCCTATAAAGAGGATCCCAGTTCTTGACATCATACATTAATTCAGTTTTGCTTGATATTTCTATGTACACTCCTGTTGACATTCTAGTCCTGTAAGTCCTACAAAGATCAATTACAAATTGTGAGCAAAATACCTGCAGGCAAATAACTTTGTCTCCAGGCTGTGCAGAGCTCTCTGGGGAGTAATCTCCATCGAGCAGAGTCTGTTGCCTTGCTCGTGTCTTGCCCACAGCCACTGGGTTGATGGCTTCTAAGTGTGAGGGGTTGGGGAGCAAGGTGATGTGCACAGGTCTGTGGGAGCCGAAATCAAGATCTACAGAAGATGTCAGGTGGGAGAGAACATCCCCAGTAGCTGCTGAATTCTCTGGAAACTCACTTAAACCACGCATCTTGCGGAACATGAGCTGCATAGAAACAGATTTGGTTAAAACCCTTTTCTGATTCATTGACATGTTGAAACAAAAACACTCTCCTACTCCTGAAATTGCAAGGATGCTTCCAAGTTACAGCACATAAAACCCCTCATTAGAGTTCTTTTAACAGTCTCCTGCAGACAGTTCATTGAAGTGTTGATTGGAAGGGAGAACACTCTCACACAGGTAACATTTTATTGCTCCAGCATTTACAACATGGCAAACTTTCAAGGGTTTATTTTACTGCAAATAAAACAGGTAACTGCCTGTGCGATTATAAATCTCTTACCTCAGGAGGAAGCTGAAGTAAGCCCGCGAGCAGATTAAGCCTTCCCCGATGAGGCATTCCAATGATGATATCTGTGACCCCGCTGTACGCACACATCTTGAACAGCTCGTGGAAGAAGCCCATCATGCTCTCTGCACCTTCACCACCATATCGCTTCACTGTGGCAAACTTGGTGGCCAAGAAGTGATCAAACTCCTATTAAAAACAGGAGAACTTCAGTATTAGGTTATTTTAAGCAGCCACCTTCTGTTTATAAAATTGAAATACAATTTATGTTTATACCCTTGAGGCATACAAATCTAAACCTACCCCCAGAAAGTCTCAGCTCATTCTCCACCCACACAGTCTGAGACCAGAAGCTATGACGACTATAAAAAATCAGCTCTTATCTCCTTCTAAGCAGAAAAATGTTGGATTGAGGACCACACTTACTCTGTCTGACATGGCAGGTGCTTCAAGAAGAACTGTAACACCAGACTAATTTACACATTCCTTGGTAGTTTACCTGGTTTTAGGTGGAAATTAAGGAATGGTGTTCTTTTACAATATAAACCATAACTATCTTGAGATACAAAGTGCTAGCAAAGCAGTGTTTCATTTTGATTTACATTGGGCACAGTCCTTAGTACATAGGTAGAATGCTTGAGAGAAGAAAAATAAATGAATCTGTATGTACTTCATTTTCTTCTCACTTCACTCCATTCACTTCCTCCGAGATAGCTCTAATAAGTGACCAAGTTTCAGAAGCACTGGAAATTTCTTCAGTTTTTGCAACTGAAGACAGAAACTAAATGAAGTCTGTAACTGAGAAGGGAAGACTAAGCCACACCCAAAGATCTGAGCCAACTGCTAGTTGAGCAATATTAAGTTCTAAGGAATAATGTACACAAAACTAATCACATATAAAAGCAGGTTTTTTCTGTCAGGGTTACATTATGCACTCTAAGCATAGTTCTGGTCATACTGAAATCAAAGTAGGGCACATCAGGGTCCCAATATCAACCTCCTGTATCACCATCAAAATCCTCTAACTGCCGAAGAGTCAACAAAAAAAAACCCAAGTGGGCCATATACTTCTGTTTAGTCATTGGTAAATATTACATTTAACACTCCTTCCACTTGGAAAACTGGAAACAGACACTTTCACAGATCCTGCTCTTCTACCTTTCAATCCTTCTAATAACATGGGAAGAACGGGGCAAAACAATCAAAACTTTTCACAGTACAGAAGTATTAGAATAAATTTTCTCTATACATGTCAAAAGTGCATAAATATTTCACTTCCTTACAGAAGGCACTGAACAAAGGTTCCTTCCTGAAAAGCACCATATTTGCCAGTGCTATATGATAACACCTCAGTCCAACTCTGATTTGTTCTTCCAAAACCTTGAGGGACAGCATACTTGAAGGACAGTAAAACGATCAGCATGAGGGTGAGAGGAAAAGCTAAGCCAGAGCACAAGACTTCACAGAGCTCTGCTCAACCTTGTGCTCCCATGAGTAACATTTCATATGAGATGTCTGATCATTAATTTAAGAGTATCTCACTTCTGAAGACTGATTATTCATGGGTTTATAGCATCATTATTTCAGTAATGGCTGGGAGGTGAATTCAGCAACAAACTCCAATGAGATTCCTGCACTGCACTGCTTCAGGCATAACCTTGTACTTCTTTCTCCTGCACACTGTCAAAGCCTTTCAGGACAGTGATTGTTCTTTTTCTGCATGAATCATGTCCAGAATAGTAAAGGATCCATGACAGACTCCATGACTACTACAGTCCAGTAAAAGGGAACAAAGTACCTGGGACTCCAGCATCAGTTTGCACAAGTGCTTTTTCTCTTCAGGTGTAAATGCTTCTTGCTTTAGCTCTTCAAACCTTTTAGCAAACCATTCTCTCTCCTCCAAAGAGGGAAGCTGGCTTGTTTCTATGGAAATATGCCCGCAGTATATATGGTCCAGGTAAGCCATCACATCCTCTACAGAAGCCTCCTCTTTTCCCATGTTTGTAAGTCCTGGTGGGAAATAAATGTTATTAGTCACTTTGGGAGAGGAGGGGGAAGCACTAAGGCCTTTTTTAGAGAAAATAAAGCATTGAGAGAGACCCCCCTCCTTTGTTTAAGGCCACAGCAAGACTCTAAGAGAGCCAAGAAAAGACAATTCTTGACTTCTGCCCTTGCACTTTCAAACCTTCACTACAGTGTTAGGTATTATGGTAAATCATAGACTGTTACAGTAACACAAGGAATTAATGTTTAACCTTAGTAGTTGTAAGAACAAGTACAAATTTTTGTGGTTTCCAAGGATGCTAGAAGGCAGCTTCTCACTGCACTATGATTTCTGCAACAGACATATGTAGGCTGAAGCTGACGATCTTCTGTCCAACAGTTTTCAGTACTGACTGAGCCACCACTCAATATCTGACTCTTCCACAGAGGCCACAGCCCCTCAATAAATCACCCATGAACAGCATTTGCTGTGATAAGGCTGTGGACCCACCTGTAGTAATGAGAGGACCCTGAAGAACTTCAGCCAGCTCTTGGATTTCAGGTACCACGTTCATAACAGCTCGGCCAGCAAACAGTGGGTTTATTTTGGCTGCTTTGTGGCCATGTTCAGCATAGGCAGTTACTAAACGAGCAAGAGCATGGTCAACTAAAACCAAAAAGAAAGCAGAACAGTATCACACACATGCTCAGATTAAATCCATTTACAGCACCAACACAGGAATGTTTTGTCCACTGGCAACATCAAGGTTCTGTCTGGAAAAAGAGCTTTTCTATGCAGTTGTTTCCACCTTATTAGCCCACAACAGCTCCCATCAGCCAACTTCTACATCTACTCCCCCTTCCAATTTTCAAGCAAGTATACTCTAGATTTGCCCCACAGCTCCCCTCCTAAGTTAGGCTCCTGTACACAAATGCAAAGCTATTTCATTTTGCTTCAAATCTTTTTACAACAGGTATGTCCAAGTCAAGAACAGCACATTACCAGTGTATAAAGTCTTATTTCCTAAGCCCACTCAATGCTATGCTTCCTTGTTCCTTGCTGGAATGACAGGAGGATTGCGTTTTAACAATAATTCAGGTCCTATGACTTCAAAAAACCAAAAGTCTGTCTGCAGGAGCAAGAGCATGTGCTGAGCCAAATGTGGTAAAAATTATCAACAAAAGCAGAATTTGACCAGCAGAGAGGTCACACACACATTACTGTCACTGAGCATAGGCACAGACCAGGCTGATAAACTGCAAACAATAAAACATACTGCAAGCACAATCTCCTACAAATTAATGATATGAACCAGTTTATAAAGCATTCCTAATGCGGAGAGGTACTTTATCCTGGTAAAAACACAGCACTGACAGTAGACAGGTCTGAAAGCTTTTGTTTTCCAAAACAATGCAATTCTCAGACCGTATCACAAAGTTATTTCTCTGACATTTGTATTTCTATTGCCGACACTCTGCTCTAGCCATTACATTCACACAATCAGCCCATTCAAACAGGCCCTTTTCTCTGCTGGGTTCTCCAACAGAAGGACATAACCCAGACATAAGGCTAACATCGCCCACAATGCTCTCAGCAGGGAAGCCATTTAGAAGCAATTTTTAAAATGTTACATAAATATATGTTAAACATTAACAAGGAGGCTACTTTGTGATGGGGCTCGGTGTCCATGAGCTACAAACTGTTTTCACTCCTGCTTCTGGGCAAAGGGTTTAATTCCTACCAGAGTCCCCAGAGTAAAGGTAATGCAAGGACCACACTCGCACCTCAGAAAGTTTTCTGCTTGAAATCACATTTCTGCACTATAAAACTGAGCTAAAAGCAGCACAGTTACTGCTACAGGAGAGAGTTACCTGTATTTAATCATGGAATCATCGAATGTTAAGGGGTGGAAAGAGACCTTAAAGATCATCCAGTCCCAAGCCCCCTACCATGGGCAGGGACACCTCCCGCTAAACCAGGCTGCTCAAAGCTTTATCCAGCCTGGCTTTGAACACTGTCAGGGTTGGGGCATCCACGACCTCCGTGGGCACCCTGTTCAGTGTCTCACCACCCTCAGTTTAGCTAGTTCAAACACCATGATATAAAAGAAAAATGACAGGCGCGTGGCAGAGGTACTTCTATGAGCAGCAGAACTCTCCGAGAGCCCATCTCTGAGGACACTTCAGCAGTCGCTGCTCTCACAGCCGCTTCAGCCCGCAGAGCGGGGCCAGGCACCCCAGGCTTCCAGAAACCACAGCCAAGAGCTCTCGGAGCGGGTCTGCTCTGCGCTCTGTCCCGCCGGGAACAACACATGCAACACCTCAGAGCGCCCGCTCCGCGCCCGGGCCCCGCTCCGGGGCAGCCCCCGCCGCGCTCCCTCAGCCCGGCTCGGCCCCGGGGGCGTCCGACCTGCTCTGCCGGCGCCGCGCTGCTCCGCCGCCCGCCCGCCCGCCGTCTTCCGCGGTTTGTAGATCCGCCCCAAGCGCCGGGGGCGGAACCAGCAGCGGGGCCCCTCAGGGGCTCCTGCAGTGCCGAACGGAACGGGAAGGCAAGTGGTGTCATGGGCTGCGAGCGAGGCACATCTGGAGTGCTGTGCCCAGTTCTGGGCTCCTCAGTGAAGGGAGACAAGGAGCTATGCAGAGAGTCCAGAGGAGGCCACAGAGATGTGGAGGGCTCTGGAGCATCTCTCGTTTGAGGAGAGACTGCGGGAGCTGCGCCTGTTCAGTCTGGAGAAGACTGGGAGATCTCATGAACGTATATAAATGTCTCAAAGGTGGGTGCCAAGAGGATGGTGCCAGACTCTTTTCAGTAGTGCCCAGCGACAGGACCAGGAGCAATGGCCGTGAAATAAAACCCAAGAAGTTCCACCTCACCATGAGAAAGAACTTTTTGTTGAGTTGCGGAGCACCGGGACAGGCAGCCCAGGGAGGTCGTGGAGTCTCCCTCTCTGGAGACATGCCAAACGCACCTGGATCTGTTCCTGATCTGTATCACCTGCTCCAGGTGACCCTGCCTTGGCAGGGGGGTTAGACTGGATGATCTCCAGAGGTCCCTTCCAACCCTACTCTGGTGAGACCCCACCTGCAGTGCTGCCTCCAGCTCTGGGGTCCTCAGCATAGGAGGGACATGGAACTGTCAGAGTGAATCCAGAGGAGGGCACCAAGATGATTAGAGAGATGGAGCACCATTCCTATGAGGAAAGGCTGAGAGAATTGGGATTGTTCAGCCTGCAGAAGAGAAGGCTTTGGGGTCACTTAACTGTAGGCTTCCAGTACCTGAAGGGAGTCTGCAAGAAAAGATGGAGAGGGATTTTTTACAAGAGCTTGTAGTGACAGGAGAAGGAGGAACGGCTTAAAACCAAGACAATAGAGGTTTAGATTAGATGTTAGGAGGATGTTCTTTGCTGTGAGCATGGTAAGGTACCAGAACAGGTTGCCCAGGGAAGTTGTGGATGCCCCATCTGTGGAGGTGTCCAAGGACAGGTTGTGTGGAGCTCTGAGCAAACTGGAATAGTGGAAGGTGTCCCTGCCCATGGCAAGGGGTTGGAACCAGATGATCTTTAAAGGTCCCTTCCAACCTCAACTTTTCTGTAATTCTGTAAACTTTGTGTGAATGCAGGCCTGGGATACTGGCAAGTTCCCTTTCCGTAGGCTTGATTTTGCTCGTGTTGCCTTCACAATGAGGAAATCAAAGAGTATTTTTTGTCCAAATCAAGTCATGGTATTTGCCTTTGGAACAGGTGGAACTGGCACCCCAGTTGGTCTGGGAATTTATTATATTCACAGTTTTTGCAGAGGAGCCACTTGTGTTCCTTGAGGCCTATGGTTGGGTTTATGAATATTTATAAAACCCATTTTGGGAGAAAAAATTTTAAAAAAATTACCTCTAATGCCGCAAGGAAGGCAAAAGAATACAGCTACAGAAGGATAGTGGATATGTGGCCAATACAGTAAAGTGTAGTAGAAATGTGGCTGTGAATATTATTTTTTTTCCATTAGAATAAAGGAACCTTGAAAATAATGCTGCAAGATTATGTGATTTTTTTTGAAGCTGACAGTGGAGAGGGAGAAAAGGCTGATATAGTTAAATATTTCCATTCTGTGCTTGGGGAAAAAGACAAATGTTGCAGGCAGATCGCAGGATGGTGAAATACTTTTCCACAGTTCTTAAGCAAATACCAGTCAAACAGCAGATATCAATGTGGTTTTGCTTTGAATCAAATGGGCAGTTAGTTGAATATTTCCCAATTAGCACTGATAGAAATAGGTTTGAACATTAAAAATTTTCCAGTTTCTCCAGTGAGATGTTTCAGTCACACAATGTGGATCTCAGAGAACTAATTGACTATTTGGTTATATGAGTTCAGTTAATAAAGGTTTATTAAAGTCTAAGCAGGTGTTTATGAAATATATATCTTATCAAGTCAACTTGTTGGGGTTTTTATGTGAATCAAAATCCAGTTAATAAAGATTTAAAGTACTTTGCAGATTTTCCAGCTCAATCATCTTGCGTAGGACATGATTACACGTGGCAAAAGCATTGCTGTAGCTATATCTAGGTCAAGGAAAGGTTTTGTTGACTTTGGTTCCTGTCTAAATGTGAGAAGGTGGTACCTGTGCCAGCAGAAACACCACTGCTGAGGGCGTATGCAAAGTGACTCTCCTAGCCTGGCTCTTCTGGCACAAAGCCTGTCCTAGAGAAGGCTCCTGTGTGAGGTTGATTCAGTACTACATGATGCTCTTGCTAAAAAAACCTAGAAATGCTCCAAAACCAAGGCTGTACATACTAAATAGTAAGTTCTGACTACCTGGCAGAATAGAAAATCAGCATCACTGGGGATATTTCTAAAGGAATGATCCCCCTTGCCACTTTAGTAGTTACATCGACCCAAAAAAGCTGCCCACACCTTGAGTACTGATGAAGTTTGTCAGCTGGAGCTAAGTGGTAAAGAGAGGTTACCTTGAAACTGAATATCAAGATGGAGAAAAGCAAACATGATTTATTTTAACAGGATGAGGTGGAAGCTTGTACACATTGAAAGAGTATGTGCACTAAAATGTAGCTCCTTTCCAGGAAACAGTGGCTATAAATAATCTCCAAAAATCATGAGAAAAAACAGATGGGCCTAAAAAATTATGTGAATATCTGCTCACTCGGCAAAGAAGATACTCTGCTGGTTTTGGCTGCAAGGAAATATAGAGGACACATACAGATTCTACATTAGGCCAGTAATTGGCACAGTTTGAATGCTGTGTTCAAGTTTGGTGCCAGTAATTGAGGAAACATATCAAAAAATTTGGGAAGAAGAGCTTCAGGAATTAAAAAAAAGGGCATGCTTTATGTCTGAGATTCAGGAAACGACATCTACCTGGTTTTGGTTTTGGTATATTAGTACAAAAGCTTGATTAGTATGTGCACAAATGAAACAGGTACTTTAGGGGGAAGTTTCCGGAGCTACAAAAGGTAGCTTGCATGATTTGCTTGCATGGCCTTTACAGGAGAGAGCTCCAACATTGTTGTAGATGTGGGAGTCTGGTATAAACACAGGAGCTTTTGCTTTCCTTTCAAAACCAGAGTGATCATGCTTTTTACTCATGTTAGAAAGGGCTGCAACATCATGCTTCAAAAGAAAACAAGCCAACATCTCTTGATGCAACGCCAGTGCCACTGATACTTAAACCGAGTATAAACCAATTTCCCCTAAAAAGAGTAATCCAAAGCCACCTATTGACAGGCCAAAGGATCGGTGCCTTTGGAAAATAAAGTGCCAACACTAACATGGATTTTCTCTCCCTCTTTTTACTATGTTCTGCCATGGATCTTCTCCACTTCAGTGAATCAGTTTAATCAACTTGGTAGTTTAAGATATTTTGGCAACCATATGAGATCTTTGTTAGCAGGGACGAGAGAATGATCTATGTCAATAACAAGCATGACTCCATCCTTTCAAACTTGTCCAGAAAGAGATTTTTAGACACGTCTGCAAAATAAGGAGTGAAGTAAAACAGTATCCCTGGAAAAAAACCCAAACCTGTCTAGTCCTGTACCAGTTGGCAGAGCACACCTAAAGCTCTGCATCAGTAAACAGTGTCTTCTGTTGGGGCCAACTCTTGCCTCTGAATAAAAAGCAACTTTAACAGCTGAATAATCTCATTTTGCACACCCAGGCCTGCGCCTGCTGTCACAGTCCAATATTGCTGAAGGCTTGTTCTAAGCCTAGAGGGCTGTAAAGGCTTTCCCAACCCAAAGAAAAAGCTTCTGTCAGAACCTGGATTCAAAATGTAAAATAAACACCAGATTCTCACTCTGCAGCTCTGGGCTGTGCCAGCTTTTTCCAGCTTAGGCAGCTTTAGAGTTGCCCAAGAGGCGATGCCGTGCCCAGACGCGCAGGCAGGGAGTGTTTCCAACAGATCAGGGAGTTTTGTGCCACTAAATTCAGCACTGTAAAATATCCTTGGATGTCCACGTGGGAACAGTGACTGGGCAGGAGGGCAGAGAGACCAAATTTAGACTAGAAAACACACCCAATGACAGAATCACAGAGTGACAGAATGAGTGGGTTTGTAAGGCAACTCTGGAGATCGTCCAGTCCAACCCCCCTGCCAAGGCAGGGTCACCTGGAGCAGGTGATACAGGAACAGATCCAGGTGGGTTTAGAATGTCTCCAGAGAGGGAGATCCCATGAGTAGCCTGTCCCAGTGCTTTGCCACCCTGAGTGTAAAGAAGTTCTTCCTCTGAGTTGAAATCTCATATGTTCTATTTTATGGTCATTGTTCTGTTGCTCAGCACCACTGCAACCAGCCTGGCACCATCCTCTTGGCACCTCCTCGAAGTTATTTATATGCATTCATGAAATCCTCTCTCAGTCTTGTCTTCTCCAGACTGAACAGGCGCAGCTCCCACAGTCTCTCCTCATACGAGAGATGCTCCAGGGCCCTCCTCATCTCTGTGGCCTCTGCTGGACGCTCTGCATAGCTCCTTGTCACCCTTGTACTGAGGAGCCCTGAACTGGGCACAGTAATGGACCATTAAACCACCACTTAGGCAGTAATTGGTGTTCAGCCACTGTCACCCCAGTGTTTTATCACGGTGACCTCTGAGGGCCCCACCCACGACATGACGGCTGGCATGACGCCTGGCGGGCACAGACACGTCACTGCAATGACGTCACGCATGGCCACAAGGGGAGTCGTGCGCTGGAGCCACCAAGGAAGTGACATTCAGCGCCTACTTCCCCCTTCCCCGCCGCTGTGAGGGGCTGAACTCTTTTCCTCTTCCACTGCCATTCTCATTCCCGTTCCCGTTCCTCTTCCCTTTCCGCCTCCGCACTCGCGGTAACGCGNCGCCGCCAGGACCCCGCGCGGGGCTGCCCTCCGCGCTGCCTGACCCTCGCCCGTCGGGAAGCGCCGCTCCGCGCGTCCCGCAGCTGCGGCTCTGCCGCCTCGAAGCGGTGCCGCTCCTCCCTTCGCGCCCAGGCGTGGCAGGGCGGGTGCGGCGGGCTCGGTCGGGGCGGCGCCGTGGGTCAGGCAGCGCGGTGGCG